>ONZK01003691.1:0-27418 GCA_900322385.1 Pharnaceum exiguum
TTGGCACTATTCTATTGGTGTTTTTTATTTCCTATGTGGCAGGCTAGGAGCTCTCCGTCCGGTGTGGCATGCTTTATAACTCCTGAAAAATGTCCCTAGTGCATTCCGTCCTATGTGACATGCTTTAAAGCTCCTGAAACATGCCTCCTATATATATATATGTATAAGATAGGATGGTGAAATTCGATGCTTGTGTAACATACAGGCCAGGTAAGAAAACCGGTCAAAACCGCGTCTGAACCGGGCAGGTAACATACAGGCCCTTATATATATTGTGTATGACCTGGTGAAATTCGATGCTTGTGTCTAACAACGATAGTGAAGTGAATTTGTTCCAACTTCCAACGCTAATTGGTCATCTTCCTGGTGAACTTGTAAATTGTAATATATACTCCGTATGCTGTTGTGAACTTGAGCAGTTAGGCTTACATATCCAGCAGCAGAAATAGGCTGAGCAAAAATCTCAGAACGAGAGAGATACAATTATTGAATAATCAGAAACGGGCTGTTCTACATCATCGAATTGAACGGCTGAACCGCAAACAACCTTTGTATAAACCTCTTCATGGGTCAGTTCTGAGCAAAGAAGTTTAAGCCATTCAGCCAATAGTCCATCAAATGTTCAATATTGTTCACGAATCAAATTCGTTCGGATTAACATTGTACTATTCTGATATCTTATGAATCAACTGTAGGTTGAAGATCTTGCCAATCTTTATAAGTCTGGGAAAACTCTAATTACAATGCAGTTAGTAATAAATTAGTTCTCTTTGCCTTCTCTGTTGTCAAATGTCATGAAGCTCATAAAAGCGTTGGCCGAGAGAATCGTTGGATAACTTGGTATAGTATTGTTTATTTAACGGGAATTGCTCATCGTAGTGGACTTTTTTCTCAATACAGTCGGTTTTTTCTAAAAAAAATTACATAGATTGCCCTTACAGTAAAAACTGAAATTTTTTAATGGACAAGTTTAGGAAGAGAGTAGGCTTTCCAACGGCGAGTAGTTCATGGCCGCAACAATCAATCTTTACAAAGTTCGGCAAAGCGAGGCAGTAATATGTTGATGAGGCGCTTGGATCCTCTCCAATAATTGGAGAGGTCCATTTTACATCTAAGGGTTGAGATAAAAACAAGAATTTTTCTTTTTTACTTATTCAAAAACCCACTCCTATGTGCTTCATAATCCCACCGTTGATGTCTAACTGGAATTTTCCAATTGTCCTGACAATTGGAGAGGAACCGCACTCGTTGATGAGATTGATTGCTGTACATCACATAATTAGACTATTATCGAAGTTTGCAGTATCATATAACTATCTAACGTTCAACAACAAAAATAATTTAATTGTCTATTATTTTTCACCGATGATATAAATACGGTGATATGAATACCGAAATGCATATGCTCTACGCCTTAATTAGAGTGATTTTCTCCCTTCATATTTAAATGTACAATAGATGTTAGTAATCTATCTCATGACCTCCACCACCACAAAGTGTCGACAACAACCACAACAACACTCACATGCTACATCCACCATGATGGCGAACCCAGCCACCACGGCAACAACCCAGCCACTGCACCTTCACACACCATAACTTCTCACGACGTTGAACTAGATCCGCATAGGCGCATACAACTAGTAAAGGGGGTGGGGGTCGGTGGGGGCAATTGGGTAACACCGTAAGAAGAAAGGAGAGAGAGAAATGGTGAAGGGTAAATTATGTAAATTTTTTAATAAAAACCCACTACATTGAGAAAAGTTCCCACTACGTTGAGAAGTTAGGTATTTAACTCATTGATTAATCAATGGATGATTTTGACTTCTCCAGAATCAAGTAATTTTGGGGGCAAGTGTTTGATGTACACTGGCTTAAAATATACTCCTTCCATTTCTAAAAGTTCTTCCACTTTGGAGGAGTGCGTGCATTTAAGAAAGTTGGAAAAAGACTAATTTACCATCAATAAGTGGGTGAGTGAGAATGAGGGGTATGATAATGGTGGTAATTTGGCAGAAGTAAAAGGGGTAAATGAGTCATTTAGCCAACAAAATCATGCTAGATATGAAAAGTGGAAGAACTTTGGAAGACAGACAAAAACCGAAAAGTGTAAAAACTTATAGAAACAAAGGGAGTAGGCAAATTATATTATGCATACCTCTAAATACAGAAATAAGAAAAAAGAAGATTATTCTTTTTTCTTTTGAGGAATTTGAAGTGATAGGCTATTAGGCGAATACTTTAGATCGAACACCTGGGTTTTTTTCTTTTATGAGGGGTGGTTAAAAGAGTTTTGTGCCATGGAGACTTAGCTTGGAGAGTCCAACTCTACCACAAACACAAGGCAAACCCCCCTCACTTTAACAAAGTGTATATATATCGGAATCACTAGGCTTAGAAATTAATTTTAGTTCACGTCAATGTCTCAAAGCAAAAGGTCAGCGAGCATTCAAACTCACGACTGGAGTAACCTTCCTGGAGATATAGTAGTTAAAATTCTGTGTTGTCTCAACAACATTGACATATACCGAAGTCGATTAGGTGCAGTTTGTACTAGTTGGCGGTCAGCCGTCTCTCCTCTTCCTACGTCTGAATTCCGTTTACCCTCTGAAGTTGGAGGGGAGTCCTCGCGATCGCTTTCTCATAGCACCTTCCACCTTGTCTCAGGATCACAGGAGCCTGCGTCAGGTTGTTTGACGAGGGTGATCAGTTGTCCAGGTAGTCAAGGCTCAACTATGGCTATTCAAGGCAAGTGTTGTAAAGGACTTCCCTGATAATTGTGTGAATTTGTTGGACCCTAATTATAATATCAGCGAGTTGTCCCAATCCCATTGCTTAGGCAAGTTTTACCATCTTCCAAAGTTCAGCCCAAAAATGGGAGAAGACCAGGCCATCATGTCTCTTGACCCTGATGTTAAAAGATTGTTGATGCTTGAATGGATAGAAAATCTCAAGGCTCACAATGGATATGAAGATGTCATCTTCTATGAAGGGAAGATTTACGGTATTGAAAAAGAGGGGGAAAGGAGGCTTATAGTTTTAAATCCTTCAACTCTTGACAATGATCAGTTCCCCATCTATACTGACTTCAGTGTCGGAATTACCAAGTATTTAATAGAGTCGAAAGGAAAATTGTATATATGGTTCATTACATCAGAGGTACTGGTCATGTAACTGTTTATGTGTTGGACAAGGATGATAAACCAACTTTCCGAAAGGTTGAAAGCTTGGGTGATCAGGTTTTCTTCATCACATGGCAGACAAAATTCTCTGTCGCAGCTAAAGATCTTGGGTTAAGCCGCCGGATCGCATATATTTTTCGCCCGGGCCATAATAGCCGGTATGGTTATGAGCATGACGATGACGAGAAGTACAATTTCTACTATGATACGGAGCTTCACTTTTTCAGTAGATTCTCTGAAGTGTTTGACCTTCGAGATGGAGTGTATACTCGCTTCATCCCGTACTTGCCCAAGAGGATCTCCAATCTATTCTGCCCGCCAAGTGTGGGAATTTTGTCTGTTGGACGCTTTTCGGTAAGGTCCTGCGGCCACTGCAGTAGTAAGCAATTGGATAAAAGATACTCCTGTCCAGCAGTATTGTAATTTGCCCTACTACGTAGTAGCGCATTGTTTTTCTCCCTTCATGTTGGAGGGTATACCTGTGGCTGTGACCCTCTTCCTATATATGAAGCCTGGTTGACAATGCTTTTCTTTCTTCTTTTTTTTTGTTGTTTGAAATTAGTAATAAAGGACAAGATTTCGTTTGAAATTATTACTAAAAGGACATTATTTCAAAGCTGATCTGACGAGCAATTGTATTTTGTAAAGTCTGCGGTTGGTGTGCTCTCACATTCTGATATTTATGCTGAAAAATTCCACCGAAGAATGAACATTAGTTCAGGATGACTTAGTACTTTAGTAGTTAGGCTTACAAATCCATCAGCAGAATAGGCAGCATAAATCTCATAACGAGATAGCTTAGACATATATACAATTATTGCATCAGCAGAAATTAAACGGGCTGTCTCTCAATTATCATATCGAAGCCAAAACAACCTTGTTTAACCTGGCCTCTTCATGGGTCAGTACTGAGCAAAGAAGTCTTGAGCCATCGAGGTAATAAATAATCCTTCAAATGTTCAATTTGTCCACGACTCGAATTCGTATGGAGTCACATTGTACAGTTCAAAACTTCTCATACTTCGAACCATTCTGAATAATTATGATGTATCACGTGTTCAAAAGGTTAATGATCTTGCCAATCTTATTAAGTCTTGTAAAACTCTTATTACAATGTACTTGGTAACAAATTTGGTTCCCTTTGCCTTCTCTGTAGTCAAATGTCATGAACTCATTCTTGTCATGATTTTGACTTCTCCGTAAATATGTGATTTTGGTGAAAAGTGTATGATGTACACTGGCTTAATATCGCTTATGCGATATCTACAACAACAACAATCCCAATAGAATCCCATCTCAAATGGGGTAATGAGGGAGTATGATGTACGCAGCCTTACCCCGATTTGAGAAATCGAGAGACTGTTTTTAGAATGACGCATTTAGTACCTGCATGAGAAATCTCATATAACCTGCAATGAAAAATCGTTAACAACCAATGTCCCCATAAAAACCTTTGTACCTGCAATGCGAAAATTGTTAGATACCAAATGTACCCATAAAACATGTCATGCAGTGAAACCTCGTTAGTATCCAATATAATCATAAAAATATAAAGTTGCGGAAATACATGCCAAGCCCAAAAACGCAAGAAAACATGTAAAACACCAAAATTTTGCAGACAATGCGACTACCATATATCGCTTATGCGATATCTCTAAATACGGAAACAAGGAAGATTTTTTGGTGTAGAAACAAGGAAGAATAGAACTTAATAAAGTGATTGGATATTGGGGTACTGATTTTGCCAAGGCAGCAGGTTCATCATCGATTTTCAATTTTCATCATCCGTATAAGGCATTGACCCAGCCAATCCCCTTTAAGAGTTTTAAACACTTACCTTCTTGATTAGCTATTAGTGATATCTTACTCTTCAGGCTTCACCCCCAATTTTCCAGAATACATATTCTCATTGTCCCGAACTTCATTTATCGCTTTCTTTTGGGACTTTCATGATTTCCTTCCAAAAAAATTTAATAAATTTGTCCATCCAGGTGTCATCAAGAAATATTTTTTTCCAAATTATTGAATTGTAAAGGACTGACATTGTCATGAATATGCTAGGCGGGGTGCACGAAAAAAAGTTATAAGCTGAAACTAAATCCCGGGCGCCGGGCCTTCTTAGTCCAACTGAATATTGAAAGAGTAAAAGCGGAACTACAAGTTTGTGAGTTTGGTCACGTTCTACTAAAGCTTCAGAAAGGTAAACCCATAGCCTAGAAAGAAGCAGATTCTGGGCTTGTAATACTTCATTTTTTTTTGGTGAGATGTGCTTGTAATATTAAGCTTCATGACTAAGCTTCAAACCTCGTTTTAAGAACATACGCATCTCTAGTGGTAGCTAATCAAACCAAAGATGAGAAATGGTGCTGCTGGTGGTGATGCCGTGATGTGGTGATGGCTAGCTTATTGACTGACATTTTTTTTTCCAATGATGATGATTGGAAACTTTGTTAATGACTGACAAGGGACAACAGAGAACAAATCAAGGGAATGGATTTTTCTTTTCGGAGAATGGGCTAAGGCCCAAGGGGTATTTTTGTCTGCCTCTATTTTGTTACCTTGACAACATCATTCATTTCCTTGCCAATAGCATCACCCATAAAGGCCTGCAGCCTTAATTTTTTTTTTTTTTTCCGTTTTTGAGGGAAGTTAAAAGAGTTTTGTCCCATGAAGAATTTAACCCTAACACAAACACAAGGCAAAACCCCTCACTTTTACGAAGTATACTGTATATATATATCGGAATCACAAGGCATCAAAGTTAATTAAGGTCATTTCTCTAAAAAAAAAAAAAGTTAATTAAGGTCAGCCCAATGTCTCAAAGCGAAAACTCAGCGGACATTCAAACTCACGACTGGAGCAAGCTTCATGGAGATATAGTAGTCAAAATTCTGTGCTGTCTCAACAACACGGACATAGACCGAAGTCGATTAGGTGCAGTTTGTACTCGTTGGCGGTCAGCCGTCTCTAATCATCCTAGGTTTGAAATCCGTTTACCCCGTGAAGGTGAAGGGGAGTACTCGGTATCTCATAGCACCTTCCACCTTGTCTCAGGACCAGGTTCAGGTTGTCGTTGTTTGACGAGGGTGAGAAGTGGTCAAGGTAGTGAAAGCATCAAGGCTCAACTATGGCTATTCAAGAGACATGTTTCTAAGGACTTCCCTGATCAATCTGTGAATTTGTTGGACCATAATATCAGGGAGTTGTCCCAATCCCACAGCGTAGGCAAGTTTTATCATCTTCCTAAGTTCAGGCCAATGATGGGATTAGGCCGTCCTTCATTAATGGAGTCCATCATGTCTCTTGACCCTGATGTCATAAGTTTGTGGAAGCCTGAATGGATAGAAAAGCTCAAGACTTATAATAATGAATATGTATATGGAGATGTCATCTTCTATGAAGGAAAGATTTACGCTACTGAAAGAGAGGGGGAGCGGAGGCTTATTGTTTTGAATCCTTCAGCACTTGACAATGATCAGTTTCCCATCAATACTGACTTCAAAGTCAGTACCGAATGCGAAACATATAAATATTTAATAGAGTCGAAAGGAAACTTGTATATGGTTATTTGTCACAAAATATATGATCATTATGATGTGGATGTTTACGTGTTGGACAAGGATGACAAACCAGCTTTCCGGAAGGTGGTAACCTTGGGTGATCAGGTTTTCTTCATCACATGGCAGACAAAATTCTCTGTCGCAGCTAAAGATCTTGGGTTGAGCCGCGGGGATCGCATATATTTTGTGCCCGACGAGTATAGCCGGTATGGTTATGAGCATGGCGATGGCGATGGCGATGGCGATGGAGATGGAGATGGAGATGGAGATGGAGATGGAGATGGAGATGGAGATGACGAGTTTGATTATGAGCAGCATGACGATGACGAGGTGTACTGTTACTACTATGATCCGGAGCTATGCATCTTCAGTAGATTCTCTGAAGTGTTTGACCTTCGAGATGGAGTGTATAGTCGGTTCCTCACACGCTTCGCCAAAGAGGATCTGTACTTATTTCTGTAAGATTAGTTCTAGTTAATAATTTGCTGGCATTAATTATTGATACTGCAAGATAGGTAAACTTATTTTCTTATTAATGACCTTTTTCTACCTATCTATTCAAGTGTTCAATGGGAAGGATGGTAGTCCAAAGGTTCTTGTTGTCGCTGTTCTATGTCGCCTAGTTGACAATTCTGTTCTCTTTTCTTCTTTCTTTTGGTTCGAAAATAAGTGATAATAAAATACATATAATGATCAAAACTTACTGGGGTGTAAGTTTTATTGATATCAACTGTCTCCAAGAAACTATTACACCAGTGAAAGAGCTAGGGGTATGTTCTCATATACTGATTGTATGTTCAGTGTATGTTCTTATATACTGATTTGTCTCTGTAGTACATATATAGTATCGTTGTGGTAGGATGTGGAGTGCTTCCGCTTGCCCGTAATTGAACACTGATACGCCAAGGGCCAGATCAACAGCTTGAAGATAATTTCTTGAATAGAATGTTTTAACTAATATTCTCTTGTTTGGTTACTGTTACTCTTTTAAAGAAAACCATGACTGCTAATGAAAAAAAAAAATGTATGATTATATTGATGAGTCGTGAATACTAAAATTCCCGCCCCATCCATAAGCCAGAAAGCTAATAAAGTGAAAGAAAACACTGAACAATGATCAGTGTCAAGGAAAGTAGATGCATAAAAGAGAGGCAAGAGGAAATAATGAAACACATAGCAGAACAATTGTCTGCCTATAGATCTGCTAAAGTTCTATTGTGGGAAAAAACTTCTCTAACCCTTCGGGTCAATGACTCACTAAATTTTCTCTTTATCCCTTTCTAGAATTTAAGAGGGATAGTTTGTTGATTTTAGTAAGAAAAAGCACATTTACACTACCGGGTTTCCGACCCACCAGGATTCTCCTCTATTTAGGTCTCAGAGTGCTTCCGACTGAACTTTGGGAATGTGCATAAGCAGCCGATATTTGAATCTAGTGCACAGCAGATTCTGAGCTTTCCGAGACTGAAGAAAGGCTTAGAGCTGTAGGTGAATCTGAGTTTGTCGGATTGATGTAGAAATTACCTTATACATGTAACTGATCCAGTAATCAATAGCAGTTACAACTTACAATAGTCCTAATTCGTGGTTTGTCACTGGTCTGTCTCGTTATTCTTGGATGAAAATGATCAGAGCCCTGGAATTTTGATTGTATTGTTTTGTTCTGGCGTATGGCCTCAGTACCCCATCTAAGATGGGATTATACTGGGTTTGTTGTTGTTGTCGTTGTTTTGTTCTGGCGTATGGCCTCGTTTATGTATATATTACTGCATGATCTAGTGAAATTCGATGCTTGCCTCCAACATCTATAATGAAGTGTTTCTGTTTCAACACTCATTGTGCACACCTGTTATTAACATTCCATTATGCTTGAAAGGCTGACAGCCACTGAGCCATTTACTAAAGATTCATTGTGCACACCTGTTATTAACATTACTAATGCATGAATATCAACACAAGAAATACAACAAACGTCCTTCAGAACTACAAAATTCGTACAGAACCATTGCTAACACCAGGAACACCTAAGCCATTCTGGCAACAGGGACAGCTTGAGCAGGCGGTAATGTAACTGAACGCAACAACTCCAAAGAAGATACCAGACCCAAAAAATGAGATAATATGGTGTTAGCCGATGCCTGCAAATATAGCAAACGACTGAGAATTGGCAGTCAATACTTTTTCAAAAGTTACATTTTTTTTTTTGAAAGGTAAGAAATGATGAATAACACTTGGGTTCCCATCTCGGGAAGAACGTACCCAAGTGCCAATTACAAGCTAAGGAACATTGTTTGGCTAAAGAGAGGTTGAAGAAAAAAAAAAAAGGAGATGAGCAACTTGGTCAAGAAGGGTAAGAACCAAATTGGATCCAACTCCCAAATTTTCTCAACCCCAACCACACTTATTAAAAAACTAAAACTAAAACTAAACTAAAACTAAAGAAAGGCAAATTATACATGAGTTACAGTACGTAAACTACTAGAACGTAATGAGAATTGGCAGAGTCAATACTTTTTCAAAAGTTACATGCTCCTGAAGAATCTAGACCCACAAAAAAAAAAAAAAAACCAAACTCTATCTTCTAATCAAGGGATAAACAGTCACTTCAATAAAATAGTTCTCCATTTTGAATACTCATTCTGAAATGATAACCAAATTACTAAATTAGAACAAAGGGAGCATTACGTTTCATTACAGCAAGAGAAGTCACCATTTTCACAAGCAGTCAACAAGCAACAAGGTCAATCCAACATCAAGGTTGTACACGCTCCCAACAGGACAGGACAGCAACCTACCAGCTAGATTATAACAAAGCATTTCAATTTATTGGTCTCTGATAAATGTGGATCAGCAAGGGCTTGAAAGAGGCTCCCAATCCACATAAGTCTGAGTCAAGTCAGTGAGATATATCACCTCTATATGAATTCCAAATAGTAAACCCAAAATACAACTTACGATCCGGAGTGCTAAATGTCTGTCAGAGATTATTTTCAGTAAATTGTCGCCCATGAAGATACTCAGCACCGCCTTTTGAAGTCCAATAGGACATCACATCCAAAAGACAACCTCCCATTTGCACAAACTCTTATCGATCAAATATTACGCAAAAACTATTAATTCAAAACAGGGGACCATGGGTGTTCAGTGAAAACAGACGACTAGACACATAAATTGGAACTTTTTGGCATCCAAAACTTACCTGCACCAAGAACACATCGAGAGCAAGAACAGGGCTGTATCCAGGAGAAACGCCCTGATAGTAAGGAGTTGCGGATGAAGTTAGGGCTTTTGCCACAAGCAATCCTACTGTGGCTTGCATTCCAAGTATAGCAGCACCCATACCAAGAATATTCACAACTATTCCATTTTTCAGACTTCGGACAACATCAGCACGAGGAGGAGCCTGAAATCATAATAACAACCATATAGTCCATCCTCCCAAAACAAGCAAATCCATCACCAAATAAAACCTAATAGTAGTCTAAACCATTCAATTGAAGAAATCACAGTCAACAACAAAAATGACACCAGACATGAAAAAAGGGGGACAAAAAGACTGCACATTGATGAAATTGCTACAAATTAGGATGACAAGAGAAAGCCTCTTTACCATATTAGCCTAGGGCAATGCGCTCTTGTTCCATACCCCTCAAGAGTGAAAAGTGAAAACAACATTCCTCAATGGAGACAAAGTAAGCTGGACAAAGTCATCAGCATACATACCTTTGATGGCTCATTCGCTGTCTTCCGGAGTCTCTCTGACAGACGAAGATAACCAAAAGACCAAAACACTGAGATAAACGCAGCAGCAATTCCAGCCGCAGTTGAATAGAAAGTAGCAGGTGAAGTGATCTTTCCAGTGATGACAACAGAAAATGATAGGATCACAGCAGAGACAATAGTACACACCAGCTGTGACCAGAACCCGAACGTCCCTAATTTTCTGAAGTACTTTGCTGTGCTTTCTAGTCTCTTTGCAACCTAATATGTCAAAATACACCATCAAGCCTCAATATTCAGATAAATTCAGAGCAGCAACAAAACTCTCCCCTCACACTAATCATGCTCTTTCATAGTTCCTTCCTTCCGTAGCACACCCGAATTACGTAAAATCTCAATATTTATTGACAATTTAATGTTACATACAGCCCCATAAAGGAAAAAAAGAACTAGAAAAAAAAAACCCTTCTTTCTAACTTAATTGTTATTATTAGAATTTCTCAATCAACAATGCTCAATTACCCATAAGTCATAATCATAGTCTCAACTCTTAAACCTTCATTTAGAAAAGGGAACACATGCTTTAGTGTGTCCATGGATAATAACCAAAAATTGTGTGAACTTTTATATATGAAATTGGATATTAATGATTCATCGGGTAGCCATTAACGACCAACATTAAAGACCCCTCTTCATCCACTTGCATTAATGAAAAGGGTTCACACAAATTATTCTCATGGGTAATTGGCACTAAATTAAATATTCTTTCCAACTTTCTCATTTGTGTTTTTTTGTTCTTTACGATTCAGCTAATCTCTTTTTCAGTTCCGTTCAGTTCGATTCGGATTTGCTACAGGCCAACAAAACACACCCTTTATTGATTATTCAATCTTTCACCTACTCTTAAACCCTAACATAACAACAAATTTCACCAAAGCTAAACCTTTAACCAAATTTCCAAATACCCATCTCCACAATTTCATAAATCACAAATCCCAATACACTTCTCACCTCAAAAGTCACAAAATGGGCCCACCCTTTTCAAAATGAGAGTAACAATTTAAAATCAATAATTGAAATAATAAAAATACACATTACCTGAGCGAGCTTGGCGAGGTCAGAGTCATCACCCGACGGAGAGAAAGCAGCAGAAGAAGGAGACGTAGACAGTAAGGGAGTCACGTGGATGGCGCGTGAGGAGGAGAGAGAGTGGAGGGAAATGGTGGGAGAGTGAGTGTTGGTGCTATTAAGAGGAGAGAGAGTGGAGTTGAGGGTCCGTGGTACTATTCTGATTGGGAGTGTTAAGGTTGTCGGTGGTGGGGATAGACGGGCCGCCGGTAGAAGTAGCGTTTGCATATTTTAGAAATCGGGAAATAAATTTAAAGGGAAAGTTGAATTTTGGAAGTGGAATAAGGTTCCTTGCTTTGCTTACTGCTCTAGTGCTGCTGCTTTTTACTGGTGCAGAATGGGGTGTGGTGGGTAAAATGGTGGGATTTGAGAGGGTAAAGTTGTCAGAGGGGATAAGATTGTCAAATGAGATGGGTAGTTGGGTTTTGGGTATTGGGCTGCATGTGTATAATGGGCTGAGCTTTTTTGAATAGGATTGTGTTGTATTTTGCTTCTTATATGAAATTTTCACTTTTCAAAGTTTTTAGTCCTTTTTCTTGAGGAAGGTCGTGAAATATTTTTCTAAGGTTGGGTTACTAGTACAAACTTACATTACAGTAAGATGATAATGATTTACTGTACAATGAGCTAGTTTGATTTGAGGGTTGCTGGCTGTCATTAGTCAGCCCGTCTTCCGTGCACCGGGTGTATATATACACCATGTGCCACGTTAGAGACATTAGTCATATAAAAGATTTCACTAGTCATATTACTACTAGTCGTTAGTCATATAAAAATACCCACTAGTCATTAGTCACATAAAAATGTCCATTAGTCATTAGTCATATAAAAATGTCCATTAGTCATATATAAACGATGACGTGGCACATGGTGTATATATACACCCGGTGCACAGAAGACTTAGAGGTCATTAGTAGTGTTGATGTCTAACTAGACCTTAAGATCATTGCTCATAACAAAAGTGGCAGGAATATTTTTCTCATATATCGCTTACCCTAGTAGTAAAAAGGTACACATATAATCTGATCTCAAAAAAAAAAGGTACACATATAATCTCACAAGCTACACTCTAACTTAAGCATCAATGGTCATGTGTTGCTCACGTTCCCAAGATCCAAAGCGAACCTCACCAACAAGTAGAGATAATGACAAGATCTTGAAAAAAATAACGTTTGTATCAGTGTATTATCCCCTGGCCCGTCATGCAGTGATGCAGGAACTGTTTGTACATAAGCACAAACAAGTAAAACAACCAGGAAAATGAAACAACTAATTACAAGAACAGAACCGCACAAAATTTGAATGCCTATTTAGTTTGAAATTCAATTTGTAGCAAGTAAAAAGCAAGATGATTTCATGCTAATGCCTTTTGATTTAACGGTTTGGTTGAGAACTTCAACACATCCATTTTTGTCAAAAAGCATCTTGTCTCATTAACCTGGCTGATGAGTGATCTGACCCTTCTTCGAATATTCAACTGCGCACTAAAATATACAAGTAAACTATATGTCGTCGCTTATGAATTGAAAGATGTCTAATTTGAAATTTTGATCCATATATCAAAACCAGCAAACACTAGGGGTGACAAAAATATGTTTGGCAAATGAAGAATGTTAAGCGCTTAAACCATGACAAGAGCAGATGAATTATCAATATATTGAGCACGCACGAAAAACAAAATATGTTGGTATACGTTATACGTAGTATATGTTTGTTGTTTTATATTGTGCACTTGAAAAAAAATTAGAGAATCAAGAATGTTTTTGAAAGATGGACAGAGGACTGTCCACGGCGTCACGAGGACAGTCAACCACAAATTCAAAGATCTAGCTTATTAAAAAAAAGAACTACTATATTTGAAGATAGCGTAAAATATTAAGCCCAAAGAGTTTATAATCATAACTCATAGATCTATTAATGCTCATAGTTTTAAAACTACTGCAATAATCATAGTTGTTCCCTAAGTGTTAATCCACATTTTGTATAGCATCTCAAACTTGTCTTCTTTCAATATACTCTACAAATAACAAAAAAGAAATATGGATAGCACACAAATCAAAGCTCTATTTCCTTGTTGCATCATCTAGTTTTGAACAATCAATTCCAACAGATCCATGGTTTCATTAAAACTTACCACCACAGCCACGACCAGGATACTACAAGTTCTTAGGAGATTGTATGGATAAAACTACTAGACCTTGCAAGATGCAGGTTTTTAAGGCCATATTTAGCAATACATTGGTGGATGATGCAACATGTTGTGAGAAAATCGTCAATGCAACATATAGTTGTAATAGAGCACTCTCGTACATTCTCGGACAATTCGACAAGTACAAGAAAGACAATGGCTTAATCTTTGTTCAGAGTAACAATATCTACGATCATTGTACTAAAGTAGTTGGTTTTAAACTCTACTCCCTCTGATTCTAAAAGTCGTTCCACTTTAGAGAATGGCACACATTTTAAGAAAGCTAAAAAAAGACTACTATACCCCAACAAGTGGGAAGTGAGAGGACGCCATGTGCAGAAAATGAGAGGGGTAAGACTAGTTTTTAAAGTAAAAAAAAAAGCTCAATTATAGAATGCGGAATAACTTTTTTAATCACCTATAAATGAAAAATATAACGTCTTTTTGAATCGAAAGTAGTAGTTTTTTTTACTTGAGTTACTTTTATTATATATATTGAAATAAAACAAATTATTACATTCCGTTTTATAACGACTTCTTTCCTCTCTCTCTTTTTTCATTTGAACCAAATGTTGTAGTTTTCTAGAATGGTATGCATTTATATTAACGAATTATGAATAATTGAGATTGGTTAATAATGTGAGAGGATAGGATGATAGTCCTGTGGGATACCTATTTTAATGGGTGGTGGGAGATTAAACTCAGATCTCTTGGTAATTCGACTGAGGAGTTTGTCGTCTCGACTAACCCCTGAACCCTACAATCTTTTCATATGCGCCTAGCTTAGGTGGTTATCTTTACAATTTATTTCCCTTTTATCTGTTGACTACATAAGCAGTGGCGGAGCCACTATATGTGATTGGGGGTCATTTGACACCCCAAACAAAACAAAAATTTACAAAAAATCCTTTGAAAAGAAAAAGAAAAACACTTTGACACCCCTTAATTTTTTGTTTTATGGCTTGACACCCTTTCATTCGGTATTGGTTTTGTAAATATGACACCTCAAAATAAAAATCCTATCTCAGCCAATGTATAAGTGTTCTAGTATGATTTAAGCATGTTGCCTAAATCACATGAAGCAAGGAACGTAACAACGGAAGGCGGACTTGCAAATCATGTTAGTAGTTACGTACGTAGTACTTAGTAGCCTAGATCATGTGATTAAAAACACGGTTCTGAAACTATTCAGGGGTGTCTACCTAAGCTAAGAGAATATATATTCAACATCCTAATAGTTTGTTATTTAACGAAAAAAATAATGCTTTTGATCTATTTCCTCCATTCTAAAAAGATTTTGACATTTATTATTTGTACAAATAAAAGTTGTGAGTGTTTGGGTGAGATTTCTCTATAAAAAAGTAAGAGATAATATGAACTGTTCAAAAGCTTTTTAAAATGAAAGTGTTAACAACTTTATGGAATAGAGAAAATAGAAAGTGTAAAAAATATTTTTGGGACAAAAGGAGTAGTACATTAGTGTTTCAAGAAATTAAAAATGTCATTTGAACATGATTTTCTTTTGTCTAGTATCTTTGGTATATAACTGTGATTTTGTTAGCTATGGGAAGTGGAGAAGAATAAGAAGATACAACAATATTACTAATAATAAGTATATAAAATGGAAGCTAGCTTGGTGTATTATTGAAATTGCATGGTTGACTTAACATGGATACGCATGTACGTGCTCCATACTAAATAATCGTTCCAATCTTCAAATAAAGTCACTCATAAATGATTAAAGACATGTCGGAAAGAAAACAAAAGGAGGGAAACAAAGGAAAGTGAGAATGAGCTTTAGCTGTATGCCTGTATTGCGCTGAAAAGGCCGGGGGCATCTGCAAAATGAGCTCAAGTGTACCTCAGAGTACTTCAAGGATCAGTAATTGTAGAATTGCCATATTTTTGCTGTGTTTCATAGAATAGCTTTATGCTGCTGTTACGAAGTAATTCTGGAAGCGTCTTATCATCGGTCGACGATTCGACGAATTGTTTTACATAGACAAGTTTAAGGAAAGGATAAGAAAATTTGGATAATATAAAGGCCCCAACTAGAAAAACCAATTTTTTTTACACCAGCTAGGCTAGGATGCCAGGATGATAACTTAGGACTATATATTGTAAGGGCTCGTTTGGAAGAGCATGGGATTCTTGTACCCATGGGAATCAACAAATGATGGGAAAAATAAAATGATAGGAAAGTGGCATAAGTTGTTTGGTTGAGTTGTGGGATTTAAAATCCCATGAAAAAACATGATTCTCTAGGGGGAGTATGGGAACCAAATTTCCATGATTATGTGGGAATGAATTCCCATGGGAAGAACATTCCCATTCAAACATGACAACCAAACAAAGCCTCTCAAAAACCCAATTCCTAAGATTGTTGAAATCCCATTGAAAACAAGAGCAACCAAACGACCTTTAAGACAACCCAAATGAGTACGTCGTAGTAAGACATTAGTATATCTTTCCTCAATTTCAAGGGTGGACAGATTAAGCATTAAATTATACCGAAAGTAGCCCACTAAATGCTTAAAAGGCACAGCAGCATCAAAAATCATGTTATCTTAATCTATTATCTACTAATACAGTACTACTACAACCTAAGTTTAAACATGAGATTGTCCATAAATTCATGATTAAATATTTATAGAGCAGGAATATTCAAGTCAGATCAGTTATCAATCATGGATTAGTTACTAAATTAAGTAGGAGATTTTACAGGTTGTGGGGGCAGATTAGTTTGGAAATGCGTCAGCTAACAAAATTTCTCAGTTTTGGATGGTGATGATATTCAACCAGAAAACAAACAAGAAATGTAACTACTCCATATCATGTAGATTTAGATGAAGATGTGCAAGTTATGTTACTCATCATGACGTATAGATGTACACTAGATTACCAGCTCAACTTATCTAGCCACACTAAATCTTAATTATCACATCACGAGTCTTTTATTATACCTTTGGTAATTGGTATGTAGCAGGAAAAGCGCAGTACTGCTAAGGATGAATATACCGATCGAGTTGTTCTACTCATTAAAGGTGATAGCTAGAAATATAGAGAAGAACTTTTTTCTTTTAATTTTCTGATTCGTCAAAAAGAGGATTACTTTGATGCACTACTTTGATGCACTAAAATTTGCTGTTAAGTGGGGTGGGGGGGTCGTCAGCCAAACAATATATATGTACATCAATTGAAGTAGAATCGAAATGGTTGCAAAAACTAGTTTTTGATTATACTCATTCTAATATTTGGACTGTATGGTTCTAAAAAAAAAGGACTATGGAGTTATTGGAGTATCACATTTGTGCATTAAAATTTGGAATTGATGAATTGCGTGCTCATGATATCAGAATCGTTCTACTTCCTGAAGCGTCAGTTCATTAGTTTTGTGGCATCAGGCTCTTATTTGACACCCACTCACTTAGGGCCAAATAAGGTTTTGGGTAGGGGGGATCGGAAGTCGTGTGATTCACTTTAAACTTCTCTAACATACTATAGCTAAATAGCTCAAAATGGAGACATCAAAATTCTTTGTTTTACCTCAATGATCGATCATATTCAAACCTCAACTATGTGAAATGGACATGTGAATTGAAAACGGTTTGACGGGGTACAAATGTACAAAGGAACCGATTAAGAACAAGAAAACATTGCGAAAAACAGCAAACCATAAGACAACACACTACACACTATCAGTCTATCACCTTCCAAGGTCAGAGATAAAATAATTGGGAAAGTGCCACTCCAGCACTCCTTCCCTCCCTATTATCAGCATTCAGCACACAACCTGATAGCATCCAACTCACATTCCTGTCTTCTAGCAGTAACAAATTAACAATACCTCACAGTCTGATTCTCTGTCCAAATTTCCACCCTCCAACCAAATCCTTTTCACAAAAATGCATAAGAAAACTTACCTATAAACCTTCCCCTTTAAAATACTGTACTTCCCTCTTACCCAAAACCTTATTTGGCCCCCCACCCCCACTCACTTGGTCACTTGTACCACTTTCACCTTTGACAAACACACTTCACCCACATCATTTCTGTTCCCCCTTTCCCTCCTCTACTCCTCTCTCCCTGCTCACCTTCTAACTCAACTTAACCACCTTCACATCCCTTCCAAACTTCAGTTCACCAAAACAACACAAACCAACCAGAAGTTGTTGTTTGTTCAGTTCACACCCCTCTTTAACTCCCCCCTTCCTACACCCAAATGTAGACACTTACACACACACCCTACACCAAAAAAATGACCTACAACAAAGCAATACTAGCTATCATCACAATAGTCTCCATCTTGCACTCCACTCTCTCACTAAACTCAGATGGCACATACCTTCTATCGCTAAAGTACTCAATCTTAAGTGACCCATTATCAGTCCTAAACACATGGGACTACTTAGACCTTAACCCATGTTCCTGGACAGGTGTAACATGCACCCCAGAATTAGCCGTTATTGGGTTAGCCTTACCCAACAGCCAACTTCTCGGCTCGATTCCCACCGACCTCAGTCTAATCCCAACCCTCGAAAGCCTCGACCTTTCGGGGAATTTCTTCAATGGAACCCTCCCTACCACCCTCTTCAACTCAACCTCTCTTAAAGTCCTCTCTCTTTCCTCCAACGTCATTACCGGCAACCTCCCTGACTTATTCTCCCACACCTCATTAACCTTCCTCAACCTTTCAGACAATGCCATTGGTGGGCACATCCCGACATCATTAACCACATCAAACTTGACGGTTTTGTCCCTAAAAGGTAACTACATTTCCGGAAATCTCCCTGGAGGGTTTAATTCGCTTGAAATACTAGACCTTTCGTCAAACCTCTTCAACGGCACATTACCCGAGAATCTCGGTGGGTCCCATTTAACATACTTAAACCTTTCGTTCAACAGATTTTCCGGTGAAATTCCTTCACAGTTTGCCACAACAGTACCAGAAAACGCCACAATAGATTTGTCATTTAATAATCTAACGGGCCAAATCCCGGCCCAAAAGCCCCTCTTGGCCCAAAGACCAGAACTTTATAACGGTAACCAAGATTTATGTGGGAAACCATTGAAAAACTTGTGTGTAATTCCCTCTTCCCTTTCTGCTCCTCCAAATGTTACTACTTCCTCAATTTCACCAGCCATCGCGGTAATTCCGAAAACGGTGGGTGAAAACGGGAAAGCCAGTACGACGTCGTCGGGTGGTAGTCATAATGACGGGTTAAAGCCAGTGACAATTGTTGGGATCACATTGGCTGATTTGGCGGGAATTGGGGTGTTGGGTGCAGTTTTCATTTACTTGTATCAGAGGAGAAATAAAAAGATTAAAGATAATGAGAATGAGAGTGACCCAGATGGGAAAAAAGGTGACCCAGCTGTTAAAATCTGTCAAATGGGTGGAAAAGATGGGAACATAGGTAAAGGTCAGTTCTTGGTGAATATTAGTCCTGTGAGTAGTGAAGAATTGGGTCGTAATTATTTTAAATATAATAAGTGTTTGACGAAGTGTCTTAGAGGTAGGGATGGCAGTGAGGAGGGGACGTCGTCCGAGGCGAGGACGAGTTCCGATAGTGAGGATGATGGTGGTGATGAGGATGCAGGGAAAGGCAATGTAGGGAGGGGAGAGAGTGGAGTGGGTGGTGGTGGGAAGGGGACAGGGACATTGGTGATGGTGGATGGGGAGACAGAGCTAGAAGTTGAGACATTGTTAAAAGCTTCAGCATATATATTGGGTGCAAGTGGTTCGAGTATAGTGTATAAAGCTGTGTTGCATGATGGGATTGGAAGTACGTTTGCTGTTAGGAGGTTAGGGGAGATTTGGGTTGAAAGAATGAGAGATTTTGAAGGACATGTTAGGACTATTGCTAAGATTAGACATCCTAATTTGGTTAAGCTTCGTGGGTTTTATTGGGGTTCTGATGAGAAGCTTGTTATTTATGATTATATCTCTAATGGCAGCCTTGCTACTTCTGGTTACAGTAAGTTCCATCTCTTCCTCAGTTTTGTTCATCTTTTTGTTATTTCATATCTTCTTGTTTGTGTTATGTTTTTGTGTGATTGTTGGTAGCTTCCTGGCTAGAAAACCTTGTCTTAATTCAATCCAGGATTGATCTCTTCGTTGCTTTCAATTAAGTTACTTATATGATCATATCCAGCTTTCAATTATGTTTTGAGACATAGTTTGATTCAATCAAGTATATCCTATATGCATGCATGCATGCTGTTTTATTTTCCAATATATCTGTAGGAGTTGACTGTGATATGTGACTCATGTTCTGTTCAACAAGTTTTAAGTCTTTCCAGGAGCTGCTTCTAATACTTCTCTTTTTAATTCATCGTTTCTCTTTATCTATGACATGGTGTTTTGATAATTAGGGTCTATATGTTGGAATACTCATGCTAAAGTAAAACATTTGTCCTTTTGTCTTTGGAAGAGGGGAAAGACATTGATAGTGTAAGAGGTCAGGGACTAAATTAAGGGCACAACACAAGAGATTAGCTTGAAACCACCAATTTATGGGGTCATTTTTCCTTGGAAAGCTAGCAAATTTCTGGACATCTGTTGGAATTTTCAGATTTTGTAGTTTACCATGTAGACATAATTAACTAACATGCGCCCATAGTGACACTGCTTTGGGTGCAGTAGTATATTCTTCTATGGTAATACCCTCCCTGACCTGGTCTGAAAGCCCGTGAAGGTTGTCTAAAGTAGAATAATAGAATGATTATCATTAAGCAGTAGTTAAAGGTTACAAGAATAAAAAAGGAATGTGTAGAACCTAAAATTGCATTGCACTCATCAGTGATTCAGTGGTGTGAACATTTTACTGTAAAAGCAAAACAAAATGATACAGCTTCGTATGATTTGCTGTTGTGTGCTACAGTTGTTGTCTCAGAGATTTCCTAATAATTGGGATCACTGACTCCAAAAACATTTGGTTGTTTTTGGTCTTAATACTCAAGTGGTCGGGTTTAGTGCATAGAATTCCTGCCAATATTCAGGGTGAACTATGAAGATAAGTTCTTCAGAATTTGACAGTACTATCTACTATGTCCTGCTCCAATCATTTTCCTACTCCTTGTGTCACGGGCTAGCTGCCTAAAACTACAAAATACAAACACAAAAACAGATCTTACGCAATTGGACCATCGTGAAAACTACAGGACTTGCAATTCAATAATTTGGGTTGATGTGGGGCAGTTAGATTTCTGTGACGCGACTCTTAAGAACTGACGCGAGGAAGACACGAAAAAACAAAAGAGTGACTGAAACTATACCAGTTACCAGGCATCCCATGCTTGTTGTTGGGGCCAAAATGTTTTACCACAGTTTCACTCAAAGTGACATCTAATCTGCTCAAAACTTTTGTTTTCTTCTTTACTGTGAATGTAATCTTTTTCTACAAAAGCTCACGGGTACTCAAAACCAACAAACCACTTTTATTTTTGGTTGCTTTTTGACTCACCTGCTTTCTGAGACAAACTTTGGATATCCTTGTAGCTAAAAGAGACTTGTTGCTTTGAGTAGCAAAAGTACTCTAAAACACCTTAATTTAAGGGGTTTTAAAGCTATATGGTTCTGTTGCATCAATGCATCATGTATGTGACTATGTGAGTATGTCCCTTTTGATTGTTAGTGCGTTTGTTTTATCTTTCACTAAGGCATGATTTGATTGTGATAATGACTTTTCTTTACTTGAAATTACAGAAAAGAACGGTTCGACACCATATCACCTACCACTGTTAGTTCGATTAAGGATTGCAAGAGGACTAGCTAGGGGTTTAGCATACATTCATGAGAAGAGGTTTGTGCATGGGAACATCAAGCCAACAAACGTCCTGTTGACACAAGACATGGATCCAGTCATCAGTGATCTTGGACTTAGCTGGCTGGTCTATGGCAACAGCAGCGGCAAAGGAGGTGGTTCAGCCCGTCAATTTGGAAGCAAAAGGTCAATGGGCTCATACGACGGGACCCAGGAACTTTCTGTTAGTGGAAGCCCATATATTAACCCATTTGGCAGCGCTAACGGGGTCGGTTCGCCCTACCAGGCCCCAGAGTCATTGAAGAATCTGAAGCCCAACCCAAAATGGGATGTTTACTCATTTGGGATCGTCTTGCTTGAGCTTCTAACCGGGAAGGTGTACTTAGATAGGGAACTGGGCCAATGGACCCCAAGTTCTGGGCTTGAGGACAGATATTGGGTTTTGAGAATAGCTGATGTAGCACTAAGGGCTGAAATACAAGGGAAAGAAGAGGCCATGATGAGTATATTCAAGTTGGGCTTTAGCTGTGCATCATTAGTGCCCCAAAAAAGACCCTCAATGAAAGATGCCGTCCAAGTTCTAGAAAAAGTCCCGTTGTCTTTTGTCCAATGATGTATCTAGGCCCTTCGGCCCGTTTCTTAATTTACATGAGTGAATCGATCAAATTTAGAAGGAAAGGTCTCGTCTGTTCTCAACAAATTCTAAAACTTTAAATTATCTTAAGTTAAGTTCTGTTAAACTAAATTTAAATTATTTCTCTGATTGTAAAAATTTGTAATATCGAAATCAATTTGTAATTGTTTATAAATCACTAGAAAGGTCTCACTAATTAGTTATTAATTGTGTGTCAAAACAATTAATCAAAAAGTTCATTTAAATTCACCTCATTTGAAAAGAACATGTCCTTAATCCTTTTGTTTGAATTTTGAAAACCACATTTAAGTCCTTACTCCTTAGTACAAATCAAAAAACTAGTAGTTCCTCCGTTCTATAGAAACTTTTAGAAAAGGCTTTACATAATTGGTTTAATTTGTATTTTGGTCATTTGGTGAAGTTAGATGTTTTTTGTCTTGTAAATTATTGAACGTTTATCCAATTAGATTGTTAATAGAATTTCATTAACAGTTATGGAAAGATTTCTCATGAGAACTATGATGAAATTGACCTGAATAACCTTACTTCAAACTCGAGAAGAGGCAAAACTTTTTGTCTTATCACCCTACTCAAAGAAAATTTGGTAAGGCAATAGTATTTGGCCAAATGGACCTAATCAACTCCATGGGCATGAATTTACAAGAGTGCTTGGGAACAAGGGCTGACATTTTATAATATTACTTTTGGTAATCAATGTTGTAATTTTTTTTCATTATATAGTAATGCCCACATGGTTTACGTTTATGGCTTCGCCTCTGACAAACTGAAATGAAATGAAAAAAACTGTATGTAATTAAGATTATATTAAATTTAGACTAAATTGATCTAGAAAAAATCAAACTGCACTGAAAATTACTGAATTAAACAAAAAATAAATAAATTGTAGCCCTAAAGTTGAATAAATAAAACACACCCATGTTATAATTTAGTTTATTAGAGTTGATTTTGCCTTTGAACATTTTGGTTCCGTATGACAAAAAAAGAAAGAACAACAACTTGTAGAATTCTAGTTTTTGACAAACGATTTAATCGCACAAGTGTATAAAAGATCGAAATGATATTAATTAAAGTGGGAAAGTGCATTTAGCTTAACATGTATATAATGGAAATCTAAACTAATAGCAAAACAAGAATGAACGGAAAACAGATGAGTACTGCCTATGAATTAAACGAGAAAACCAGATACTTTTAACGATCCCCCTTTCTTCACACATAGACTAAAATAGAAGAGAGAAGTCCATATGAGGACTGTACAGTGTGTCAGCATAACTGAAATTCGTTGCATACATCTCCCGCTCATTTCCACTCTACTTATATCATCGCATGCACCTCTAACACCTCTAACAGAATACAAGCTCCCTAACAATAATTAAACCGAACACTCCCGTTCTCTCCAACTCCTCATAAAATCTAGGTTAGATGATCATCTAGGTTAGATGATCAGTATGATTTCGTCGAACATTAATCATCATCATCTTCTGCTAGTACCTCATCACGAAAGGCTAACTTCAACACATGGAGAAGGAACGTGTTAGACCTTAAAGAGGCCTTATGCATAATTTAAAAATGAGTCCCTAAATATATTACAGTACATTATTATTTCATTCAAAAAATGATGCCCTAAAATATATTACAGTACATTATTGCTTCTCTTTAGAAAAAATGAGTTTATAAAAGGATATTGTGCTCTTTATTTAAAATTTTCAATGTAGTTTTTAGTGTTGTTTAAATTTTTTTTAATTGTAGTTTTTTAATTTTTTGAATTAAGGTACAAAAAAATAAAGGGCCCAAAAAATTTGAGGCGTACGTACTTTCTTTTCCTTTTTTATTGGATGAATGTTACTAGTAGCATTAGAAACTTTTCCACTCTTTCAAAACTTTTGATTCCCAAGGTACATTTTTCATGTCACCGCCCAATTAATTATGTGATTATCATTGTGATGCGCTGCTGGTCTTTGTACTTAGTTTTGAAGGGGTATGGCCACTTTGATACAACAAATAAGCACCTGTGTAGACTGAAATACTAAGATTGGCGTTGTCATTAACTTTTGGGGTATAACTAATTAAAAATCATCAACAAGTTTTTGGTGCGGGTGAACCTTTACACCTAGTGCACTTGTATGCACTCGTATATCTGTTGAATTTATGACTAACAATAAAGATACTGACTAATGACTAAAAATGTGACTAATGATATATATTTAATACTTTTTAAAAAACACCTTGTGTACACGTATACCACATGTATCTAAAAATTGCTTCTAGTGTACACGTATACCAGATGTAACTAATAATAAAGATATTGACTAATGACTAAAAATGTCGCTAATGATATATATTGTAATACTTTTTAAAAAAACACCTTTATACACCTGTTGTAACACTGACTATTGACCAATGGTATACCAGTATCTCATACAACATGTTGCGATCGAGGAAGATTGTTCCAATCACGTTTTTCTTCGTTTATGTTTTCCCCCGTCATTTGCTTTGTCTTTCTCTCAGATGCCATTCACAATTTTGTTGAGCTAGCGAATGGTTTCACCCTCGTTGTACGTCCCAGCAGGGAGAGGATGCTCGCCTAAAAGCAAACATTTTGAGGGCACTTCTAATATATAATGTATACAGTAGGTGAAGTCCACTCTAGTTGTTAAAGTCCACCTTCTTGAAACAATTTCTTCTGGTTTGTTAAATGGGATAGATGGATTAGAAAGAATAGCTCTGGTTTTGAGAAGTATATCCCTCCTCCTCATTCATGTATTATTAGTAATATTAACAAGAGTTGGGAATTCGAAACTCTAGCCTTGAATGGCCCCGGCCAACAAGTAGCTCCTCCCATTAAACATGGTTGGCACCCCTTCCTAATAATTGGGTTAGTATTAATGTGAATACCTCCTTTGATTATCAACCCCTCGACCCATGAATTAGCATGGTTCTATGAGACAGTCAAGGCATACCCAAGGTGGTAATGGCCCAAAGCTTGAAAACACCATCAACTTTTGAAAGGGAAATTATTGCGGTTAAGGAAGCCTTTGTATGGATTATAAGAGTTAACTATGCACAAAATGTCATTATGACGACAGATTGCAAAAAAGTACGGGATCTAATCATGTTTAATGGACACATCTCAACTAATATAAGAGATATAGTAACTGTTTGCAGGGAGTTTGACCATGGATTAAGTTTGGTGGCAATTATGTTCGTGGATTGTCAAGCAAACACAATGGCGGACCGGATAGCTAAAAGCATACGAAGCCAACCTTTTGGGAGCTGTTTAGTAGCAGATTCAGCCTACCAGTTAGAGCTCATTTGTAGTGATTTCGATTGGAACCAAAATGTTTGTAATTTATGTCAGTTAAACACTACCTCTCCAAACTGTCTTAATGCTCCTTTCATTGGTTTCTTAGGATGTAATAATGGGTGGTCTTCAACCACACGAAACCTTTTAATTTCCCGTTAATGCAGTTCAGTTCCATTTGCAAAAAAAAAGAAGATATCACCCTTCTTTTTTAAAAATAAAAAAAGTAATGTTATGTCGTGTTTTCCTTCATATTTGTATTCTCGACTTCTAGTATACTAGTATTTATTTTGTTTAATAATTATTTGAGTTTAAATCGTATCGTTTTTTTTTTGCCAAAGCGTATGTATTTAATAAATCCTCGAAAGTCAAACGTGAGTTCTTTTCTATAAAATCCCCCACAATCCCAGTGAAACCCTAAGGCCCTCGGCATTGTGGCCATTGTAAAGCCGTAGCAGCACGCGAAACTCCATAGACTTAATGCAGAGAAAACTCTCAGAGGTCAAAGCGTTGGAAAATATCCATGATATGGAGCCATCCCAGAAGTGGAGAAGGAATCACAAAAATAATTTATGTCCACCCAGCACCTGCGACAATAATAATTTTGCAGTTACCATAACCGCAGAAGACATAATTCTGATCATCCTAAACAGGCTGTCACTGAAATCACTGATGCGCTTTCAGTGTGTATCAAAGGATTGGCAAAATATGATCTCTAACCCTCTTCGTCCTGGCAGTATTTGCCGTTACCTAAGCTCAAAGATCACCAAAAGCGGCTACGTCTTAGGTTTCTTTGTCAAAGACACGCCTAAATGGAACAATTATGCGCCCTACATAAGCTGGGTTTCGAATAATAGCAAGGATTATCATGGTGATTGTTTGCCTGCTGAAATAGATGGTCTTCAGGCCTCGTGTTCCAAGTTCTTGACAAACCGCAGTTCGCCCCCGTTGCAAGCTGTGGCCTATGCCAATGGGAACGTTCTCTGCGTACTTGAAGGAGAAAAATATTTAAAATACTACATATGTAACCCTGTAACCCAGCATAAGGTTTCCCTCCCTAAGCTTGAGCCTCGAGTGCTAGCTGAAACCAAGGTCATGATTGGGTTCGACTGCCGGGTTGTGGCCGATAGCAATGGGGTTCCTGTGATGGATTACACAGTTGTGCTAGCTGACTCTAACTTGATTAGAGTTTTCTCATCTAACAAAGACCTGAACTGTTGGAGGACAGTTGAAAACCTTGAATTTCTTAGATTGGTTGCGAAGTGCAGAAGGGTGGGTGTTGGAATCCAAGGGGTGTTTTACTGGATGAATGATAGAGATGGATATATAGTTGCCCTTGACACACGAGACGGACAATTTTGGACGATAAATCCTGGATTGTTCCATTTGTCTCACATGTTTGGTATACTTGGGACAACCACAGATGGTAACCTTTATTATGGAACAATTATCCGAAGGTGCCCCAAGGATATTCGGGTTTATATTCTTGAGGCCAAGAACAGGAACCGTACTGCTGATGGTAATGATGCTGGTGATGGGCACACTAACAAAAACTGGAAGCTGCATCGTAAGTTAAATATGCCTACACTACGCAAGCAACTGTACAAAGCAGTGTATCTCGATAGAACTAGAGAACATGTTGGAGATCATCGCAGTACGTTTACCTTCAAGGGCTTTTATCAATTTGCTGAAGAAACCGTCTTTTTCACTTACCATAATAGACTGATGTCTTACAGCTTTACGAGCGAGAAACTGGAGGTCCATTCAAGCGAAGCTCTTCCGAAGGGCGCTGAGAATTTGAGTTTCATCCCTTTCACATGGGTGCCATGGCCAAAATGCATCCACAAGCAAGGTGAGCAACTCAAAACAACCCCCCTTCCCAACCCCATCTAGAGCATCCACGGGAGGGGGGTGGGGGGGG
>ONZK01003692.1:0-10051 GCA_900322385.1 Pharnaceum exiguum
AAAATCAACTGCCACGTCACCAATTTTAACAGTCAACCCTTCAACTTAACGGTCAAGTCACTAAAACGCTAACGGCACCAAACCTCAGGTCACCAAAATGATAATATCCAAACCTCGAGACACCAATTCATAATTAGGCCAAACCTCGGGGCACCAAAACGCAAAATATCCTTGAAATAATAATGTTTCAAATTCGAGCCTTATAAATGTAAAACTACTTATTGAGCACCTTATCCCTTGTTGAGTTTTCATAACTTAAAAAAATTATATTCTTTAAAAAAATTGCTCATAATTTACAAGTTTTTCTAGAAAAAGGTTTAATCGATATTAAAAACAACTTTGAATGGTAAAAAAGGACTTAAGGGTTATCACTGCAAAGGAAATGAATTAAGGAGATATTATTCCAACAGTACTAAATTAATAAAGAGATGTTTTCATTAGTTTGGATGAAATGAAGAGATGACTGAGGATAATGATATTTATGTATACCATGGTTAGAGCTGGCCACGAGTCGACTTGAGCCGACTTACGACTCAGCTCAAACGACTTGACTCACCCAGACCCTCAGCTCAAGTCAACTCGTGTATGGTCGAGCCGACTTGAGCCGAGCTGATACCTAGGAAAACCTTGGCTCATAGCCAAGTCGGCTCAGCTCATCTACGGTCGAGCCGGAACGAGCGGACTTGAGTCGAGCTGATACCTATGAAAACTTTGGCTCAAAGTCAAGTCGGCTCTATTTGATTGCTCGAAAAATCGTATATAGGTACAATTCGCCAGCTCGTTAAGACAATTCAATTCGAAAAGTCATAAGAGCGCAAATTTAGTCACTCAAATCGTCTAGAGGGCAAAAGTTAGACTGAATCAGCTCGTAAGTCATCGAATTGCTGGTAAGTCATCGAATTGCGATCGAGCTGAGCTAGCTCATCGAATTCGAATTGACTTGGTTAAATTAAAATGCCAGCTCAAAGTCAGCTCGCTCTATTCGACTCGACTTTGACCGAGCCGATTCGGTCAACGAGCCGACTTTGACCGACTTTAACCCGAATTGAATCGAGCGGTTTCGAGCCAAGTCAGCTCAGTGGCCACCTCTAACCATGGTATGAAGATGTGTGAGAGATGCGAAGAAATTAATGAAAATTGAAGAGCTATAATAGTTTCATATGGATAGTGAAGTAAGGTATTATTGGCGTCGAGGATAAATCATTTCAGGCCTCCATAATTTTCAAACTTGTCAAAATACTAATGGGTATCCATGTAATGATTATACCTTTATTTCCACCCAATCTAGGCACGCCCTAAAATTTACTCCTTCATAAGTAGTGCATGTAGGTCAATGGGCTAACAATTCTAAGCAATTATTTATTTATTTATTTTAAAAGGTGTTGAGAACTTTCTCTCAAGGATTATTTTGATTTCTTTTTTGGTGGGACAAATATTTCTTTGGTAAGGTAGTTTAAATATTTGATTTAAAAATATATGTGCGGTGTATGGTCTGACGCCAGCGAGAAGGCAAAGGTGGTTGTCTGGGTTTCAAAATCTTTTATGTTCTCTCTATTACACACACATGAAGTTTTTTGATTTTTCTTCAGTATGCAAATCTATTTGCGTTATCTAGACTAAACATTATACCAAAATAACCATATCCCTTACCATTACAATCGTTATTTGTTCCGATACCGATTACATTACAATATACTGATCCAAAGTACCAATCACCCCTCAAAGTCTTTCATCATTTGTCCGAAATTTTCGTTTGTAAATGGAATTCGTCAAACCTATTTTGTTTTAATAAAAATACCATACTATGATGAATCTTGAGAAAGAAAAACGAATGGCTAAGTTACAATACTCCATATAATTTTTTCGATCATGAACACATACACTAGTTATTTTGTCAAGTAAGTTTTTGTTTTTTGGGTGCTCAATTATCTATACGTTGGCTTAGTTTGGGGTTGTTGTGAAGTGTTGTAGCTGTAGAGAGTGTTGCAGCTATGAAGTGCTACAGTTGTGGGAAAAAGTGCTTTCACCTACCGCTGTGTCAAATGTGAGGTGGGTGACAGTGCTTTTGGAGTCTAATTTGGAAAGTGTTTTCACCTATAACACTTGTGAAAAATAAGTCAAACGCACTAACAAATAAAGTGATGCCGAAGCACTTTAAAAGCACTTCCGCCCTCAATCCCAAACGCAGCCGTTGTTTCTCAATCTTTTATAAGCCCTATATGTTTGAGGCTGTACCCGAAAGGCCCATAAGGCCGAAATAAATCTAGCAAAACTTATACGTGAATGGATTCATGGGTTAGATGATAACTAGCTCGCAATTGGGCTGATAGCTTGACATTTGAGATGGACCTAGCTCGCAGATTAGGCCAGCATACATGGTACATGTTACGTTTCTGTCTATTTTACTTCAGTAGTTTTTGACTATTACCGATCAATGGATTCATGGGTTAGATGATAATAACCATTAACATTTCGACCATAATTAGTCTCAGATCTTTCCCTTCAAAAAAAACATTAGTCTCAGATCTTTAGACCTCACTTTGAAAAGTCGATTGTAAATTTTGGATGTTCATGAGTTGTCATCGATTATCAATTCTAAAGATGTTGAATGTTATTTGGTTAGTGTTTAATATATGTTTTTTATCTATTGGGTATTGTGAAAGACAAAAAATGGACTAAAGGTAACTATAATCATTGATAAAATATCATGCAACTTTCAAATTACCGTTTCAATTTAGTATATAAAAGAGCAACTTAGAGAGAGAAGTAATAGACTTGAGCTCGATAAATCATACAGTATGGTAAGATATGTGTTTTTTTAAATGCATTTAAATAGATAAAAATGCATGTTTAATGGAAAAAATGAATTTTATTTTTTTAGATATATGGGAGATATAATGAGAGTGTAAATGTATAAAAATCAAAATAGGTGTATTTTGATTAGTGTCCACCCCCTCTCATCCTTTTTCCCAACATCTAAATATAAAATGCATTTCTTTCTTATAAAAATTCATTTATATTTGTTTAAAATTCACTTGAATGGTACAGTAATAAAAACACATCATCCGAATGTACAAACCCCTTTCTCTCCTCTAAAAAACCCTTAGCCTCCACTCGCCACTAGGGGATGCCATTAGTGCTCTATAAACTAATGGTAAGCCCCCAAAAGTTCAAGTTCTTAGTGCTTTTTAGTTTAGTTTTAGTACTAATAAAACTAGTCTCTTCTATATTAAGAGTCTATTTTAGTCATAAGAGTAATTGTTCTTATAGAGTTCAATGTCAATATGGATCCGTAAAGAGTTGTGTTTATCAAGATGGAAAGATCAATATCAGAACAAGACATTCTTCAAAGCTATATAGGGTTCTTCCGCACAAAGGCTGTTCAACTGAAGACAGCGATGAAAGGGAGGTCATTTTGCAAGAGAGGAATGCCGCCAGTTAGTTTTTTTAACGAATGTATTCTACTCTATTGATTTCATATCTTATTGATGTCAATTTCGATTGTAGATGCCGTATGGCTATTATTTAATTAATGAATGCTCTCTTTTCCCTTAAAAAAAAATCATCCGATATACAAAGGTCAAAACTACAATTGCTCCGTAATTGGCAATATTAAGTATTAAGAGGCTGTTCTCCTTAACTTATAAAGACTAAACTGAACTGAACTGAAAGTGATTGAACTTAACTCAAATGAAGACACGCAATCACTTATCAAAAGTCAAAACCTTATCAATATTGTACCTTTATAAATTATATGGTGAAAACTTTTCAATGGTTTCTAATAACTACAAATGAATATCAAGACTTCATTTCAAAACAACCATTTCTCAAATAAATCCAAACATTCTCATTAGGGAATTTCCCTATATAAAACAAATCAAATGGAGAACTTCTCCCTTTAAAACAACCTGCTAGAGTGACTTGAAGTTGTTAGTTTCTTATTCCATACCTTACCTTATCATTATTGGTTGACAATAATGTGGCGGTAATACTCTCGAAGAGGTTGTTTGTCGTTTGATATCACTTGGGGATTGTTGTGGTTGTTGGTTGTTGATTAGAATTAGGTTTGTAGATTTTGTGTTACCCCATTTTTAGGGGAAACTCTCACGAATTTTCTATAGGAATTCCCTTTTATTTTTATGAAATCGGGTGTTACAAAGTGGTATCAGTGGGTTTGTATCAAAACTTATAATGTTTACAAGTTACGAGTTTAATTGAACATAACTGAAGTGAAAGTACTTGAACTAAACCGAAGTTTTTAGAAGATGGTGAGAGTGTTTGGCAAATATGCTATCTGCTCTTTTTTAGCATATCTCGTCTTTTTATGTCTCACATCAATCTGCTATTAAATCTGCTCTTTTCTTATTTTGTCATTTTCTCTCTCACATTAATCCTCAATCTGCTATCTGCTTCTACTATCTGTTAATTACCCAAACAGGGCCGGTGACAACAAGCTCCAACTTACGAGTAATAGGTTACAATCTTCCTCTCAAAAAAGCACTCTAGAATCCTATTTTTTGGCCCTGTTTGGTAAGGAGGGAATCTACTAAAAAAGAGTAAATTTGAGGGGAAATAGTAGATTTGACTCTCGAATCCGCTATTTGAAGTGTTTGGTAAATAGCATATTGGCCCAGCAATCTACTCTTTTCAATATGCTAATGGCAATGGCATTTTCAAAGAGTAGATTGTATCATTAACATTTTCACACAATCTGCTAACAATCTGCTAATTTACCAAACACTAATTATGAAACTGCTATTTGTTATCTACTAGTCAAATCTGCTATCTGCTTCTACTATTTAAAATCTGCTAACTGCTATCTACTTCTACTATCTACTATCTACTATTACCCAAACAGGCCCTTTATTTTCAAAAATGAATCAAGGAAATGTCCAATAGCCAAAGAAAAAGTTGTCTGAAGAAAATCATTGCATGGTACGTACATCAGTACTCTTTCTGATCCCAAAGTTAAAACAACAGAGTCACGGTAATGTCATATCATAGTCAAAGCATCCTCGACCTCTCACTCTCTTTCACCAATTTGGCAAACCTTTAAATTCACACTGAACTCTCTACTTTTTCACATTTCTCCCCATTTTCGGCAAACCATTTTCTCCCTTCATCACCTTTAATGACTCATCTTAGCACATCAACAACAGCAGGCTTTTAATAATTACATACACAGGCCAACACAGCATATTTAGCAACAAAAGCCCTTCAGCTCAAAAGTCATACTAGAAGAAGCAACACCAAAAAGAAGGGCATAGGAGAGAGAGAGGAGTACGAGTACGATCACTACAGGATGGGGAGAGGGAAGATTGAGATTAAGATGATCGAGAACAAGACCAACAGACAAGTTACCTTCTCAAAGCGAAGAAATGGAATTATGAAGAAAGCCCAAGAGCTTACTGTTCTTTGTGATGCTAAGGTTTCTCTTATTATCATGTCTTTAAGTGGCAAAATTTACGAGTATCTCAGCCCTGGCACCTCGTAAGTCTCTGATATTCATTACCCTTCTTCTTTTTGCTGGTGGGTGATTTAGTAATGATGCAAGATTTAATCTTTGTGTGTTGATGAAGGGTTAAGAAGATGTATGATGAGTACCAGAGGATACAAGAGTGCGATATATGGGCCAAAGAGTACGAGGTATGTATAAACGATAATCACTCAGTTCATCTTAGATTGGTTGTGAGCAAAAAAATGTAATCTTTTTGTTTTTTTTGTTTGTGGGCAGAAAATGCAAGAGCAGCATAGAGAGCACCTTGAGACCAACAACATGCTACGCAGGGAGATCAAGTAAAGTTTTTAACTTTCACCATATTGTTTAGGATTGTTGTTGTTGTTGCATTTTTACTATGCATATGATATGAAGCAAAGTTTTGCAATTGTTCAATTGTACTTATCATATAACCTCATATAGTTAGTCCCCAACTCAACTCATCATTGTTTTGGACGAATTTGATTAATAATAGTGAGTTCTTTGATTTGGATGAATAATAGCCGAAGGATGGGTGGAGATCTGGACGGTTTGAACATAAAAGAATTGCATGTTCTTAGAGAAGAAATGAGGGCAGCAGAGGAAACCATTCGTAATCAGAAGGTAAGTCGTATTGTAGAATTGCGGATCATCAATTCATCACCATCCATTTTGTTTGCCTTGTATTTGATGAGTAATTGTCATTTGTCAAACGTATCATCAAGAGTATTAGGCTTAGCTTGAATATTAACAACTTAGAAACCTTATGGAAGGTTCAGTACACTCAGGACTTCTGCAGCTTCTTTTTAGGCAGAATAAACTGATTGATAGGCTGATAGCATAAGTGAATGGCTAAGACATTTTCTATGTAACATCTGAAGATTTTGCTAAGACGAAAACTGGCATAAGTTCTGTTTCGGCATAGCAAGTCACCAAATCACTAGTGTATTCCTCCTACAAGCAATTATGCACTATCTATCACAAGTTTTTTAATGTCATAAGATTAGTACAATTACTGCCACAACTCCTTTGAAGTTCTCTGCTGTCCAGGGAATCAGACATTTTTTGCAAAGTTTGAACTGAACGAGTTTCGAAGGTTACAGGCAGACAAACAAAACTTGTTCTGTTGTCCATTATCTGTGGTATATGTCTTGTGCTGCAATCTCATAAGGGCACTAGGCACACTAGTTTCTCTTTCTAGCCGCCATTTTATCTCCAAATTTGAGGTTGCTGCCTCTGCAAGCACTCATTCTCCAAATTTGAGGTTGCTGCCTCTGCAAGCACTCATTCTCCAAACTTACCATGGATTCTTCATGCAGCAAGAATTTGGTTGTAGTGATTGTTGTGATCACAAAACTATTAGTAGCCCTAGGTTTCTAAAGGTTTTGTTAATCTTTAAGATGAACCTCTGCAGAAAGATCCTGGACAGTTTCTAGAGCAAGATCAGGATAGTTTACTTTTACCTTTAGATGTCTGCTTAGTATGTAGTTATGCATCACAAGCGCTAAGTCGTTTGTGGTGTTCGATTAGAATTTTACTTACCTCTCTCAAAGTTAAAGTAATTTCCAAAATGATGCATGCGCATGACATAGTTGGCTACAACCTTGTGAATGTTTGTTGTACCTTCTGTTGTTCTCTGATCAAATCCTTAATTTATTTCGTCCCTAATCGCACTCCACTGTATTTGATTCAGTATCATAAGATCAAGACTACATATGGAACAACCAGAAAGAAGGTTAGCAAACAGAAACCATTACATTTTTCAACCTTCCAGCTGATCAGATTGACACCTTTTCCTGATACCGAGTTGCTGATGACCGTTCTCTTGTGTGATAATTCAGGTAAAGAATCAGGAGGAAAGGCACGCCAATCATCTCATGGAACTAGTAAGCATCCAATTATCTAGTAAGACTGAATTATATAATTACAAGCATCCAATTGGAAACATTATTTGAACTTAAGTGTGTCTGATCTTTTCTAATTTTCCTTGGTTGCTCAAGGAACGAAGACTTCGAGGGCAGCATTTTTGTATAGAAGAGGATGATCGCGATGACTATGAAGCTGCTGTTGCTTATGCAAATGATGGGGTTGCCGCCGCCAACTTATATGCTCTGAGCCGCCACTCAAATGTACAGGAGGAAGGAAGCTTATGCTATAGCGAGGTTCATGACTTGCGCCTTGCGTAGTCTGTGTCGTGTATGACTCTGCGTTGGTACGAACTTGTATGATTAAGAAACCTAGGCCATAATTAGAGAGAACTCAATTATGATTTAACTGGTAAATTAGTGATTTGTCACCACTAGTCATGTCTGTGTTGTAGCCCTTCAAAGTCTGAAAAGCCCTGAACTTGCATAAGATGAGAACTTTTATTTGTATGTCAAAGCTGGTAAAGCCTAAAAGACATGAGCTTGCTTGTGTAATGATTATCGACCTTTGTGCTCCAGTATTTGTTTTGTATAACCCCTACCCCCGGGCGCTCAAATAAATATTCTTCATTAGGGAACATGAAAGTTGATTAATGCCGACTTGTACTACTCTCATGAAATATTTGTTTAAGTTGCCACTTTGAATTGTTAGATTCACCTTAGAACTTGAAGCTTTTGGATTTTGCTGATGTACTTCATTCTTGTCGAATTTCTGAATTCGAAAACGATTCTTGAGCAAATGGCAAGAAAATGATAGAAAAGGCACTGATGAAGACAAGGATGGTTAATAGAGCTTTGAGAAATAATATTTCTAAGGAGATAGCTGTCTATAGAATCTACAATAAAGTAAACATTCTATTTGGCTTATGCTCCATAACACATCTTTCCAGGAATACTAGATTGCTTTAGTGCGGTGCCTGACGCAGTTCAAGGCAATGCTTTAAAATGTGAAGGTTTCTTGGTTGAACATACTTGTTGAAATCCTTGAAGGTATGTCTGTGTTCTCGGTCTTGTAATTGGCTTTCTTTATAGTTTCTTTAGTCATCCTAAGCAGGCTAAGTTGAATTCTTTTCCTACCTTTTAGATTGTCCTCGAGATTAAACCGATTTTAAGTTTTCATATAACAGTAGTCCAATACTAATTTCAGAACAGATGGAGCTACATAAAAAGTCATCGATGATGTTTTTGCGAAACTTAGTTGTATTAAAACGTAGTCTAGAAATGACTTTGCTGGATCTACAATTTTCAAAAGGAACGAGACAATGACTTTGCTAGAATGCACAACTTGCACACAATAATGCTATGCCATCACTCCCAGTCTGCCACTGGTCTAAGTGCTGCAGATCAAGAAGTGCTATGAAATATCAGTAAAATCATCTGTAGCACTTATGCTATACTGCAAACAGAAGTGGTAAGTGGCCATACTCTGGACTTTAGTGATTGGCTGTGACTCGATTCATTTTCATTGTAGTCTTCTGTTGCTATACATGCCTATAATTATTGGTCTTTTTAATTTTGTGGAGCAAACATCCTACCGAAAGATGCTGTCTAGATATGAGGCCAAAGAGATGAAGCTTTGGTTAAATGGCTGGACGTCTTGTTTTTGCATCTGTACGATTGGCTATCATATGACCGGGCAGACTGGCATTACTAAGTACATACAGTAATGAGTGCATATTGCCGTATTAGGAGCCAAAACGTTTGCCTATCCCTATTTTCTGACAACTGAAGCAGGTAAGAGTTCAACAGAATTTATTGGAACTTTATAATGAGTGACTTAGAACAGTATCATCAGAATTAAGGCTCAGAAGTCAGAATCGTACTGCTATGTGCTATTAATCTGCAGAACGCATCACATGGGTTGAATAACTGGTCATGCTAAAAACTCCAAAAGATGAGCTTTTCCCAGAGCATATCAATTCATTAATTCATCTTAAAGAAGCAACATGCAGTACTTTTTATTAACCACTATTTTCACAGATGACTAGATGATGACATAAATTGTCTTTTCTGGATATTTTGTACTGCAAGAATTGTGAGGAGAGGAGATGATGAATTGAAGACGCTGCTAGGCATTTCGTCAGCTTCATAGGAGAGGCCATCAGGATTCAGGAACAATGATCATAAAGGCTGAGGCATTCTGGCCGTTGGATCCTCATTTATTTTGGAAGCTCCTTTTTTATCGTTTTGTTTGTTTGCAAATCTAAAAGCTTCTCCACTGCTGCACTGCACCATCCTTGTTGTCCCTCTAGCATAGCTAAATTTCTAGTCCTAGGCCTTTTACGTGAATACGTAGTCTCTGAAAGTTCAGCTGACAAAAAGTGAGTCCAATTCATACCAAGACCCAATGTTGTTTCAAGACAACCAAGTGGAAGAACCAATTCAAGTTTCTCGCCCCCTGTTTACTTGTTTAGTTTCTCAGCAACGTCAGAAATGTATTTTTTTTTTTTTTTTTTTTTGAAAGGTAAGAAATGAGTATACTAGGAGGGTCTCCTCTCGAGACACACTCCTAGTTTATCATCATGAATTATATTATCGAGCTCTCTAGACCATGAGGTATCCCATACAATCGTACTATTACAAATATGCCCATAGTTGGCCATCCAATCTGCCGCTCTATTTCCTTCTCTATAAATGTGCAAAAAATTAA
>ONZK01003692.1:10465-27732 GCA_900322385.1 Pharnaceum exiguum
AATCTTCCCTTGTATAGACTGGATCACAGTAACATTATCACCTTCCACAATGACTCGTCGTAGACCCATATCCGAGCACTAAGACCGATAAGAATCGAGCTCCCAACCTTAAGGGTTAAAGGTGTGCTCTATCTTCTTCCACAATGACTGGATCACGTCAGAAATGTAATGAAAGAAGTAGTGTTGCACCAATTAGTAAAGTTTAAGTAAACTTTTTTTGTGTAAAGGAAGGCACTAAGACCGATAAGAATCGAGCTCCCAACCTTAAGGGTTAAAGGTGTGCTCTATCTTCTTACCGGCCTCGATGCCTCCCTTAACATACAAAAAATAAAGAAGTTGTACACTGACGTGAAGTTAACAACTTAACACCATACACTTAGGGGAGTATGCAATATTGATCTAATTGGAACTGATTTACAAAAATGAATATCATTGAAATCAAAAATACTGAATTTCATTCATATTTTTGGAGAAGAATTGATCATAACTATAGGCCCTTTTTTATATGAATTAGCCTCTTTTTTTTGTTCGACAAAAATGCCGCTCTTCATTTCAATTTTATTATTTTTGCAATTCATCCATTTGAGTCAAGATCAAGGTTCGGTTAATTGTTGAGTTATATTTTCATTTCATTTCAATTAGTTACTTTTATATTTTGTTCCAATTAATTTAAGTTATAATAAGTTTAATTTCCATTTGATGAACTAAACAGAGCCCTAAATATGTAGCTTACGTAACACAGCACATGTATGCACTCTACAGTTTGAACTTTGAACCTGGCTGAATAGAACTACAATTGGGCAAAATAGGAACCAACCATAGAAGCAATCAGATTGTCTTGACTCTTGAGCGTTGTGAGTAGTGAGTTTGTCCTTGGTAATCTAGTTACCAATCCCTGCATCATCACTTGCAGCAATTTGCAGCAATTTTATAGCTCCAACATTAATTTCTTTCACACAATGTAACACGAACTAAAAAAATACATCACACATCAACACATGTAACATTTGTACTGCTTTTCCCTATCACACGCAAGCACATCTCCTCTTCAGTCTTCACAGTGTTGAGTGTCCCTACTTTCATTCACTTCACTCTCTCCCTTCTGACAACCCCCGTGATTCTGCTCAGAATTCAATTCCATTTCCCCTCAAATAGTCACCTCTCCCTATTCCACTCTCTCACCTCCAAAAGCACAAACTCATTTGTGCTTTTTCTCACCTTCGTCAACACACACACACTCACATTACATCACTCAAAAGATCAAAACTTTACCAAATGGGCAGTCCAAAGCTCCCTCCTTTTCTCCTCTTACTAACCCTCACAACCATCTTACCCAATGTTACATCCAAAACATATTGGCGTGACATTGAAGGCCTAAAACAACTAAAACACTCAATAGACCAAAACTCAATCCCCCAAGGCTCATGCCTCAGCTCATGGGACTTCAACTATGACCCTTGTGACTCACTCTTTTCCTCCAAGTTCACCTGTGGATTCACTTGTTCCACTTTCCACCCTCATAAACCCGACACGGATACGGACACGGACACTGATAATAAGAAGATAACACGAGTAACCGAGCTGGCCCTCGACTCAGCCGGGTACTCCACTCTCTCACTATCATCTCGAACGTTCTCGAACCTTCCACTCCTCACCTCCCTCGACCTCTCAAACAACAACTTCTCGGGGCCCATCCCGACAACACTCTCCTCCCTACCCCACCTCCGCCGCCTTACCCTTTCTAGAAACCTCTTCTCAGGACCCATCCCTGACTCGCTGAGTCAACTCAGTCAACTCGAGGAGCTCATCCTCGATAACAACGCCCTAGAGGGCCCCATCCCAAAAACCCTATCTGGGTTAAAATCCCTACAACGGCTAGAACTCCAGGGTAATAAAATAACCGGCGAGTTCCCAGACTCACTGAGTCAACTCAGTAGCCTTAGTTTCCTCAACTGCGGTGAAAACTCCCTCAACGGTGAATTCCCACAAAATTTACCGTCCAGTTTGATCGAAGTGTCCCTAAGGGGTAATAACTTGGAGGGTAGTTTACCGTCCGAGAGTGTAATAAAGTTACAAGGTTTACAAGTCTTAGACCTGAGTCAAAACCGATTCACTGGGTCAGTCCCCGCGAGTTGGTTCACTCACCCGAGTCTCCAACAACTATCACTTTCCACAAATAACTTAACCTCACTTCAAGTGCCTACTAACTTGGGCACTGAATCAGGGTTAATTGCCGTTGATTTAAGTGGCAATAACTTAAGTGGGCTTTTACCATTCTTTTTGGGCCTAATGCCAAAACTGTCAGCATTATCATTGGAGAATAATTCTTTTACGGGTATGATACCAACCCAGTATGCTCTCAAGACGGTTTTTCCTCAAGCTGGTGTTGCCCCGTTTGAGAGGCTGCTTTTGGGTGGGAATTACCTGTTTGGGCCCATACCTGACCCGTTTATGAAGATGGATCCTGAGACTGCTCATGTCAACTTGGTGGATAATTGTTTGTTTGTTTGTCCTGATAATTTATTCTTTTGTCAAGGTGGTGACCAGAAGTCACTTGTTGAGTGTAGGGATAATATTGGCCCTGTTATTCCTTGATAGGTTGAGATCATATTGGGAATGTAATTTCATTCCCTTGTAACATGTTCATTGTATTGTAGTAGCAGACTAGCAGAGTAGCAGTACACTAGTACTAGTACCTTGCCAGCATTGTTTTGCGTACATAATAATTTTGTTTATTATTTTGATGTATGATCTTTCTTATCAATTGGAAGTGTGTACTGTGTTGCGCATTGCTCTTTGCTTCCTGCCACTGAAATAATTTTGAGTACTTATTTATTATTTATCTATGTTGCTGCACTAGCTAGCTTGAAAAATAGATGTTCATTTCAGTTACCTTGTCAAAATTACTCCATGAATAAGCAAACTTGTCAACACATTTTTTATATCTTCACTTCAACTGAGCTTAAAACAGCCGTGATAGTTAAGCTCAAATTTAACTGTGATTGTAAATGTTTTTGATTCTGATAGTCTTTATAATCATTGAAAAGGTTTGATTTTACAAAATCCAATATTAAATAGGGTCTAATTAAAAAGTGACTTATAAACAGTTTGACATTCACTTTAATTTAGCTCTAAAAAAAACTAAGGTTATGTTTTGTTCGTCGGTAGTACTATAGTTCAATTCAGTTTTTTTCAGTTAAGTTCAGCATTTTTAAGTTTTTTCAATTCAGCATCTTTCATCTTTTAGTTTTTTTCAGTTTAGTTCAGTTTCATTTCATATCATTCCACCCGACCAAAACACACCCTAATTATAGCCTTATAAAATGTGTAAGATGACTCATTCTATTTTGAAGTGCTTATTAAGTTATTAGTTCAATTATCATGTTAGTTGATAGTTTAATTCCATTTCTGGTTTGGTGTTCCATTAATTTGAAAGCTTAAGTGACATTCATTGTGGTATATTATACCCAAAGTAATCAATTTTTGTCTCATCCAAAAATCAGTACAGTACCGTTGAGCAGACTAAATAAACAAAGAATTCTACTCCGTAACATCTAACAAAGATGCAGGCTGCACAGCAGTGCACAAAATTCTGACAAGGAATGAGTGACTGAGTGAGTGACTTCTAGATTAGGTTTTCTAATTATTTCCATTTTCAATGATGAAGTGTACGTTGGGCCCATGTGTTGGGTCAGCGCGTGATATGGACGACCGTTACCACGATGATTTAGCCCATATCATGGGTCTATGATGTCGCACTTGGGCTGTTGGGACTTATCATCTGTGTTGGGCCATTTCATTATCATGTATATTCATGTGTTTTGTTGCGAATTTAGGTATGTACTATGTACTACGTATTTAAAAATGGTTTTCTTATTAGTTTCTTACCCGTGCAACAAAACACAATTTTAAATCTTATATATAATGATTTTTCTATGTTTATCTTTTCACGAATTACTATCATAAAATTAATTAGTACTTTACAAAAATTTGTGTAAAACTGTTTATAGATTAAATAAAAAAAGTTGATTAATGGACTGTCGGTGATCATTAATGACCTTTTCCTTTAATCAATTTAGTGTGACTTTTGTTTGTACGTAAGAATCTAAAGTGGAACTGAACTGAAATGAACTAAAAGCTACTGAAGATAGCTAAGTTATAACTAAAACTGAAGTGAACTTAACTTGAAAAAAAGCTGAATTGAACTGAAAAAAACTAAATTGTAACAGTACAGATGAATAAAACACAGCCTTAATTTAGTTAGTTAGTGTAGACTTAGGCCAAACCATCTTATTTGTCCTAATATAAATTTGTGTGAAGCCGTTTTATATATGAGATAAAGTGAGAGGAGAGTCATTATTGTGTAGAAAAAGGGTTATTATTTTGCTTGTATTCATTGTTCCCGATTCTGTATTGAAATATAGTGTGCCTTCTTGATAATAGATCCTTTCAAATAATGCTTCCACAAATAATAAATAAAAAAATCCTTGTTTTATACTGTAGAGATAGAGTGAGAGGAGTCTGTTATAGTGTAGAAAAGGGGTTAGTATTTTGCTTGTATTCATTGTTCCGGATTCTGTAGTGAAATAGTGTGCTTTCTTGATAATAGATCCTTTAAATAATGCTTCCACAAATAAATAAAAGAAATAATCCCAAGTATCCTATGTGTGTTCGATAACTACGTTTTACAATGGCAATTTGTTGGGTTGGGTTTGCCGGTCAGGGCTTCCGTTATTATACATTGTGGCTCTAGTAGTCATAGTTCATCTGCTCATGCGCAAGCAGGTGGTGTGCCATAGTCACCACGGCCAGACAATCCTTCCCGTGAGAATGGAGTGATCTCTAAGCTCCTTCCCGGCCTTTATGAACGTCTTCTTGTTGATTGAAGAATTGCGACAATCTCGTTTAGCTAGGGTGCGAAACCTCATAATTTTGAGCTATCTGTTGAGTTTTGATAAGTGATAAAGCTAACACCTCTTCAATCAACTCCTATTGATCTCTTTCAATGAACCCAATTAATTAACGCTATTCTATTTTCGATGTCGGACCTTCGCAACACAAGCAATTAATTCACCACCCTAAAATCCAATGGGTGACCGTTACTCAATTGAATATCTTCATTAACATGTAAAGGCTTTGATTCAATACACCAGTATGCTTTTTATATACGGAGTATTAAAATAAAAAACACTCTTGGTCTCACCCAACATAGTTCCACTAGGTGAGTGCTCTGACCTCCTAACTCCACGGCCACCACCACGGAATATCATTTATGATGATCTGTTGCTATGCTGTCCAGGTCATTATCCCGTTCTGAGTTACTCTAATTATAAAATTCACATGGAACGGTCTACTCTATTTTTCTTTGTATATCCGGCCTGTATATAAGCTCATGACTACCACATCCATACTCACCAACGGTCACTTTTCCTCCAATCATGGAAAGGTCAGGTACATCTCTCACACACATATTCCTCCTAATCTTAGTAGCTATTACCACACTTAACCCTCCATTAGTACAGTCTTGCAACACCGTTGACAAAGAGGCATTGCTTGATTTCAAGCACAAAATTACATCTGACCCATCCAAGCTACTAGGCTCATGGAACCCCAACACTGATTGCTGCAAGTCATGGGCTGGAGTTGATTGCGATCCAACCAACGGTCGCGTCGTAAACGTCAGTCGATCAGGCCTGCAGTCCGGTGATGACTTCATCTTAGACACTTCGATGGATGGTATGCTGTCACCTTTCCTTGGTAATCTTACTTATCTTAAACTTCTAGACCTTAGCGACCTTAAGAGCTTACACGGTCCCATACCACCTCAACTAGGCAAGTTGTCACATTTGACACATCTTTTCCTAGACACTAACAAGTTAAATGGTCCAATACCTACCACTTTCCGCCACCTTACTAAGCTCGAAAAGCTTTACTTAAGTGACAATAACCTCTTTGGCCCTATAGCTTACTCTGTTTTTCAATCTTGGTCTTCCATTGTTGAGCTTGGTCTGTCCGGAAATCGATTGCTCGGTCCAATTCCTTCTTCACTAGGAAATTTAATTGCTCTTACTAAGCTAGATTTTCATGCCAATAGCTTCTCTGGTAGTATTCCAAGCACTATTGGCAAACTAAAAAGGCTTACATACTTAGACTTATCCATGAACCGATTGAGCGGAAATATACCAGAATCAATAGGTCATCTCTCCCAATTAGATCTACTATACCTTCACCACAATAAACTCTCTGGGCCATTACCGTATTCGATAGGCAAACTTGTCTCTTTACTGTTTTTGCAGCTTACGGATAATAAATTGAGTGGCCTTATACCAGATTCAATTGGCCATCTTCCTAAGATCCAAAGAATCTTTTTGGAGAACAATATGTTCTCGGGGAAACTGCCATCAACTATAGGCCATATTGTTACACTAACCGATATATTCTTCTCCAACAACAAGTTTACTGGCCACATCCCCGAAAGTTTTGGCAATCTTAAGAACCTCCAGACATTGGATTTATCAAAGAACCAGCTCATCAGCCCCGTTCCCCCACAACTTGCAAACCTGAATGAATTGCAAAACCTTGATTTATCCTACAACCCACTAAATCTAGTTACAATACCAGATACTTTCTCCAAACTAAGCAGCATCTTTAGGCTATCTTTAGCTAAAACTGGACTCAAAGGGTCATTACCAAGTTGGTTATCTTCAACGTCGATATCCTATCTCGATTTATCTAGAAATGAGCTGAACGGGAAGCTACCTTCTTGGATAGGAAACATGACCAATTTGTCCTTCTTTAACATATCCAACAACGGGTTTTACTCTGCCCTTCCGGCATCATTCAAGAACCTTTCACTCCTCTCGGACCTTGATCTCCACTCCAACAAGTTTTCCGGTCCATTGGAACCTATTTTCACCAGAGATGTGAACGAGCCCCGAGGACATTACAACTCCATTGACGTGTCGAACAACTATTTCACCGGTCCGCTAGATAAAGACATTGGTAATAAGCCTGTTATGGACTCAATCGCAAGTTTGATATTGTCCAATAACCCCTTGGGAGGATTTATACCGAAGTCGATTGGGAACATAACTACATTGCAAGTGTTGGAGATGGTTGACAACCACCTTACTCGCAAGATCCCAGAAGAGCTGGGAAATGCTGCTGAATTGGTAACACTATTGCTCTCAAGAAACAGACTTGGTGGAAGTGTTCCAGCAAAGGTATTGAATTTGGAAAAGTTGACACACTTTGATGTGTCAAACAATAGGCTAAGTGGGAGGATTCCTACTCATAAGACTAAGATTCAGGCAGCTGCATTTATGGGTAATCTTGGTCTATGTGGTTCTCCCCTCCCTCCGTGTAAGCGTTTGTAAAACTTTCAGCTAGGAAACAACTTATAATGTAGCCTTATAGTTTGCGTTTAGTCTCATCGTAGTCCTGGATTAGTATTAGTTGCACTCGTAGTTCAATGTCTAAAGTTAGGAATATCATAAATTTCTTCTATTTTGTCCTTGCCGTTAGTCTCTATACTAGTTTAGTTACATTTTACAAAGTCAAATGTATCCGTTTTGCTTCTCAATTGTATTGGTAGGCACTAGTTATAAGCCATAGTAACGTGATGATGACAGTAAAATAAGGGCTAATCGCCAGGTTGTAATGCAGCAGTACTGTCTATATACTACTCTGATTTTGCCATTTCTATATTGATGGAAAGGTCGCAGCTACACAGTTTCAGGTAGCAGAATACTTATTGTAAACCAAAAACTACACCTAACATATTAAAATATTGATGTCTACACTTACATGTCCAACGGAGATAATACAAGTAGTAAGGTTCAATTTCTGATCCAAAAAAGATAAGCTCAATTTTATTCACTACATTACGGTTTATACACATCTTAATCAAGATCAAACTAGTACGTCATTGATGATTTTAGTAGCCAATGCAAGAGGATTTCAATCACTAACAAGCATTTGTTAGTCTCAAAATAGTCCTTTTCGTGCCTTGCAGTGTAGGATATTTGTGATTGCAAGATAGAAGATACATTGGAAAAGAGTAAAAGAAAAAGAAAGCCCACTGGGTGAGTACTTTGACCTTCCAAGGCCGTCAACACGGACTATCATTCTAAGTCATTTATGACGATTTATTGCTATGCTGTCCAGGCCATTATCCTTCTCTGTGTTACTAGTTACTACCATTATGGAGTAAATCCTCATGAACCGGTCTACTATGACTTCTTCCATATCCCCCTGTATATAAACTCATGATCATCTCATTTTCTACCACATTCAATTCATCGTCACCAAGGCTACATTTCCTCCAATTATGGAAAGTTTTGGAACTTCTCTCACACACATTTTCCTCCTAATCTTAGCTATTACGGGACTTAACCCTCCATTAGTACAGTCTTGCAACCCCGTCGACAAAGAGGCATTGCTTGATTTCAAGCACAAAATTACATCTGACCCATCCAAGCTGCTCGGCTCATGGAACCCCAACACTGATTGCTGCAAGTCATGGGCCGGAGTTAATTGCGATCCAACCAGCGGCCGTGTCGTGAATGTCAGTCGATCAGGCCTGGAGTCTGGAGATGACTTCATCTTGGACACTTCCATGGATGGCATGCTTTCACCTTTCCTTGGTAATCTTACTTATCTCCAACTTCTAGACCTTAGCAACCTTAAGAGCTTACACGGTCCCATTCCATCTCAACTAGGCAAGTTGTCACATTTGACACATCTTTTTCTAGACACTAACAAGCTAAATGGTCAAATACCTACCACTTTCAGTCACCTTACTAAGCTCAAGAAGCTTTACTTGAGTGACAATAACCTCCTTGGCCCCATAGCTTATTCTGTTTTTCAATCTTGGACTTCCATTTTGGAGCTTGGTTTATCAGGAAATCGATTGATCGGTCCAATTCCTTCTTCAATAGGAAATTTGGTTACTCTCACTAAACTTGATCTTCATGCCAATGGCTTCTCTGGAAGTATTCCAAACGCTCTTGGCAAACTAAAAAGCCTTACGTATTTAGACTTATCTATGAATCTATTAAGCGGAAGCATACCAGAATCTATCGGCAACCTCTCCCAATTAGATCAATTAAGTATTAACCAGAACAAGCTCACTGGTCCAGTACCTAATTCGATAGGCAACCTTGTCTCTCTGCGATTTCTGCACCTTAACGATAATAAATTAAGTGGCCTTCTACCGGATTCAATTGGCCATCTACCTAAAATCGAAAGAATCTATTTGGAGAACAATATGATCACGGGGAAACTTCCATCAACAATAGGCCGTCTTGCTACATTAACCGATATGATCTTCTCCAACAACTTGTTTTCCGGCCTCGTCCCCGGAAGTTTTGGCAATCTCAAGAGCCTCCAATCATTGGATTTGTCAAAAAACAAGCTCACTAGTCCGGTCCCTTCCGAACTTGCAAACCTAAACTTCTTACAAACTCTTGATTTATCCGATAACCCACTAAATCTAGTTAGAATACCAGATACTTTCTCCAAACTCAGCAGCCTTCTTACACTAGGTTTAGCAAATACAGGGCTCAAAGGGTCATTACCAAGTTGGTTATCTTCGTCACAAATATCATCTCTCGATCTATCTAGAAATGAGCTTAATGGAAAGCTACCTTCTTGGATAGGAAACATGACCAATTTGGCCTTGTTCAATATATCCAACAACAGGTTCTACTCTACCCTTCCGGCTTCATTCAAGAACCTTTCACTCCTCTCGGACCTTGATCTACATTCCAACAATTTTTCTGGCCCCTTGGAAGTTATTTTCACCAAAAATGTGGACGAACCTCGAGGACATTACAACTCCATTGACGTGTCTAACAACTATTTCACTGGTCCAATTGATGCTGATATCGGTAATAAGCCTGTTATGGACTCAATCACATCTTTGATACTGTCCAATAACCCACTGGGTGGATTTATACCGAAGTCGATTGGAAACATAAGTACATTGCAAGTGTTGGAAATGATTGACGACCGCCTTGCAGGCAACATTCCGGAAGCGCTAGGGAATTCCGTCGAACTGCAGACAATCTTGCTCTCAAGGAACGCACTAAGGGGAAGTATTCCAGCAAACGTGTTGAATTTGAAGACGTTGACAAACTTTAATGTGTCGAACAATATGCTAAGCGGGAAGATTCCTATGCATAAGGCTAAAATTTCTGCTTCTGCATTTGTAGGTAATCCTGGTTTATGTGCTTCTCCCCTCCCTCCGTGCGTGTAAGCGTTTGTGAAACTTTCAGGTAGGAAACGCTACTGGTTATCAGTGTTTAAAGTTAGGAGCATATTTTTTCATCTATTTTGTGATTTTGTCCTATTGCCTAGTCTCTGTACTACGGAATAGTTTACATTTCACGAAGTCAAATATTTCCGTCTAGCTTCTCAATTGAATTGGTTGGCACTTGGCACTGTAAAATGAGGGCTAGCTAGTAAAAGTACGGTGTATACGAGTACTTTCCAATGTAAATTTTGTTATTTCTTGTATCGATTGTAAAAGTCCAAGTGAGTACCCAGCAGGCCAGCACTCACTTGCATCGTTGAAAAGGTCTTACAAAAAAAAAAAGGATTATCTGAAGGTTTTGGTAAATAATTGAGTTTCAAAAAGCTGATTAAAAATTTCATCTCAACACAATTCAATTTATTAAATTAATTGAACTTCAATCAGCAAACATGATTTGAAAAGAATTGGATGACCTAAGTCATGATTCATGAATCATGACCATACCATCATCGTGAGATTGGAGTAATCTCTGTACTCCTTCAATTCTTGACCTGTGTTTGACAGAGTACCCAGTACGTTTTGACTGCATGAATGTCTTCAATTTGATAGAAAATTTGTATAATCTCATTGCTTGCGTATCTTTCGTCACAATAGCAAATTAGGTTATGACACCTTATACTATTGAATTATGAACTAGCTATTAATAGAGACATAGAGTGATAAAACGAATAAAGATTGTTACATACTCTATTCTTTTATTTCATCTTAGCTCTAAATAAATACAGTAAAATATAAAATCACTGCCTAGATATAAAAGAAATGTGTATCATACTAGGTGCACATGGTGTATTGGTGTGTATGGTGTGAGTACCACTTAAGAAGCCTTGTAAGGAGTATTAATCTTTCACCCCTTAATTTTAACTACGATTGATCTCTCTCAAGTTTTAATAGACCAGAAAAACTAACTAACTTTTATCTTTTCTCTTGTCAGACTTGGCAGCATTTAATTTTCCCTCCATATAACAAATGGGTGACCGTTACTCAGTTGAATATCTGTGAGACAGTGATCCAACATATATTAGTCAAAACAGAGAAGTCTTCCATCTAATACATAACCTAACACAAGCAATTGCCCCTTTTTGGTGTTCAAGTAATTGCTCTTTAAAAAATTATACACATCCACCATCTGTCCACTACGTGCGTATTATGATTTTTGACCTCCTAATTCCACGGCCACCAGCCCAACACCACGGACTATCATTCTAATAAGTCAGTTATATGATTATCTATATCCAATATGTCAAGGTCATTACGCTTCTCTAAGTTACCAGTATCATTATAAAATTCACATGAACTGTCTACGCTGAATTGTACGTCCGCCTGTATATAAACTCTTGATCATCTCATGTTATGCTACCTTCATTGTCAATTTGTCGCCAACGGTCACCTTTCCTCAAATCATGGAAATATTTGGCACTTCTCTCACACACATTTTCCTCCTAATCTTAGCTATTACTACACTTTGCCCTCCTTTAGTACAATCTTGCAACCCTGTTGACAAAGAGGCATTGCTTGATCTAAAACACAAAATTACATCTGACCCATCCAAGCTGCTCGGCTCATGGAACCCCAACACTGATTGCTGCAAGTCATGGGCCGGAGTTGATTGTGATCCAACCAACGGACGTGTCGTAAACGTCAGTCGTTCAGGCCTGGAGTCCGGCGATGACTTCATCTTAGATACTTCGATGGATGGCATGCTTTCACCTTACATCGGTAATCTTACTTATCTCCAACTTCTAGACCTTAGCAACCTCAAGAGCTTACACGGTCCTATACCACCTCAATTAGGCAAGTTGTCACATTTGACACATCTTTTCCTAGACACTAACAAGTTAAATGGTCCAATACCTACCACTTTCCGTCACCTTACTAAGCTCAAGAAGCTTTATCTGAGTGACAATAACCTCCTTGGCCCCATAGCTTATTCTGTTTTTCAATCTTGGACTTCCATTTTGGAGCTTGGTCTGTCCGGAAATCGATTGCTTGGTCCAATTCCATCTTCAATAGGAAATCTAATTGCTCTTACTAAGCTAGATCTTCATGCCAATAGCTTCTCTGGAAGTATTCCAAGCGGTATTGGCAAACTAAAAAGGCTTACATACTTAGAATTGTCCATGAACCAATTAAGCGGTAGTATACCAGAATCTATAGGTGATCTCTCCCAATTAGATCAGCTATATCTTAACCATAACAAACTCACTGGTCCAATACCTTATTCGATAGGCAACCTAGTTTCTATGCGATATTTGGAGCTCGCGGATAATAAATTGAGCGGCGTGGTGCCAGATTCAATTGGTCATTTACCTATTATCCTAGGAATCACATTGGAGAACAACATGATCACGGGGAAACTACCATCAAGTATAGGCCATCTCACTAATCTAACCTATATGTTCTGTTCCAACAACTTGTTTACAGGCCACATTCCCGAAAGTTTTGGCAATCTCAAGAATCTTCAATCATTAGATTTATCAAAAAACCAGCTCACTAGCCCCATTCCTCCGGAACTTGCAAACCTGAATGAATTACAAACTCTTGATTTATCCTACAACCCACTAAATCTAATTAGTATACCAAGTTTTTTCTCCAAAGTTGGCAGCCTCTTTAGGCTATCTTTAGCGAAAACTGGACTCAAAGGGTCACTACCAAGTTGGTTGTCTTCATCACAAATATCATACCTCGATCTATCTAGGAATGAGCTCAATGGAAAGTTACCTTCATGGATAGGTAACATGACTAATTTGTCTTTCCTCAATATATCCAACAACATGTTCTACTCTACCATTCCGGCTTCAATCAAGCATGCCAAACTCCTCGCGGAGCTTGATCTGCACTCCAACAAGTTTTCCGGTCCTTTAGAAGTTCTTTTCACCAAAGATGTGGACGAACCACGAGGACATTATAGCTCCATAGACGTGTCCAATAACTATTTCACCGGTCCGATCAATCAGAACATTGGGAATTTGCGTAATATGGACTCAATCACATCGTTGATACTGTCCAATAACCCCTTGGGTGGATCGATACCAAAGTCGATTGGAAACATAACCACATTGCAAGTGTTGGAGATGGTAAACAACAACCTTTCAGGCAAGATTCCGGAAGAGCTAGGGAATGCCAATGAGTTGCAGACAATCTTGCTCTCAAAAAACAAATTAAGTGGAAGTATTCCAGCAAAAGTACTGAATTTGAAGAGGTTGATAGACTTTGATGTCTCGAACAATAGGCTAAGTGGGATGATCCATACGCATAAGGCTAAACTTCCTGCTTCTTCTTTTTTAGGTAATCCTGGTCTATGTGGTTCTCCCTTACCTCCATGTAAGCGTTTCGGTTAGGAAATACGAGTAGCTTATAAGTCTTTTTTAGTCTTGCGTTTAGTCTCATCTTTGTCATGGTTTATTACTAGTTACACTCGTAGTTTCAATGTCTAAAATTAGGGATATCATTTTCTTCTTCTTTTTGTCCCATTGTTGTTAGTCACTATACAAACTTAGAGTTTACAAAGTCAAATGTATGTTATGTATCCGTTATTCTACTCAATTGTATTGGTCCGACTCTGGTGAAAAGCTATTGTAATGTGATGGTGATAGTAGAAAATTAATACTAGATGCCTTCTTTTTGATACTGCAACTATGTACTTTTCAATTGTAAATTTTGTCATTTCTGTAATGATGGAGATTAAGCTCGCCAGCTACCACAGTTTCCGTTAGCAAAGAGCTCATATGTACATTTCGCGGATGATAGTAATCTTTCCCCGGTAATCTTGTATCATGTGCATGGTTGTTATACCTAATCTTTGTATGTCCCAAATAAATCATTCAAGCACCAGTGGTCTAGTGGTAGAATAGTACCCTGCCACGGTACAGACCCGGGTTCGATTCCCGGCTGTTGCAGTATTGTTTTTTTTTATCTATTTTCAGATATGCACTTTTAGTTTCGTTTTACACCATCATCTCCTTGAAATGGTTTCATCAATTCGTGCTTTTTCCTGTTCTGCGCAATAGACGATCGGATTCGGTGATGCGTATACGCTAGTATTGGAATGGACATGTTAATGTTACATTAATACTCAATTGTTGGATGGATCACAGACAAAATCCTATCTCATATTAGCTTTAGTTGACAGTGAGGATAAAAAATTAACATAATCGGGTCTATAAATCTATTCATGTTCTGCTCTATTATTTTGTTATTAGATCGACAACACGTCAACAGCAGCAACATGCCGATCGGAACTTGAATTTCCAATTCATCACATGGATTAGATTGAAGTTATTTTGTATGATCTGATAATTTGATTTGTTTTGACTGAGATTATAAATTTATTCTTAAAAAAGAGTTGTACTTCATGGGGTTCCATTATACAAGCATCTTAATTAACGCATACTATATTGTCCTTTGTCTTAGGAAATTAAAGGGAGTAGATAATTCTCAATCAATATTTACACATTTCTCAGACTACTCTCTCGCACTTGAATACTTTTCTTTTGGGACAATACCATTCGAGTAGACTATCACTCCCTTCTATGAATTTCACGGTTCTGCCTTAACCATCTGGGTAGAACCGTCTTAATGTAAGAGGGGTCAACGATCGACTCGATCTAATACCACATAGAGAATAATATGCTCATCAGTTGAGGTGCTTTTTTCATTACTCACATGTAAGTATATATACAACCTAAAAGCCCCACTCTAGTTCGACCTGAAGTTTATTTACAATATACAACCAATAGAAAGACTGTAGGATTAATGCCTTGGGCTTATTTAATAAGTCCGGCCCATTAGGTTTTACTTAAGGTACTATATATACCCTATACCGTTTGTATTCTGTACACACTCAGAGAAAACCTAATAAAACTTCTGTCTCCCTTCTGATAGTGGACGTAGCCGACATTCGGTAAACCACTTTAAATCTCTATGTCGATTATTGTTTATTTCGTTGTTTTCTTGCACCCCGTTATAACAAAGACATACTCATTAGAGACTTTCAATCTATATATCTATATTTTGTATCGTAGGATTGCATATCATATTCTACATTGATCCCTAAGAATAGTATAAAGAGAGCACTCATTGTATGAGCTAATGAGTATAACCTAGCTAACAAATTGTAAACATTGAGTAGTCTCCTATCAATGAAGCTCCAAGCTTTTCAGTTTGAAGCATCATTTCAATTTATTTTTTCTCATAATTCCGTATTTCCGATACATCACTTTTGAGTATGAGAATATCTCCAACAATAGTAGAAAAATTAAGAAAATTTAAGTGGAACAAGTCTAAGGTGGTATAAAAAGAAAATCCTCAACCGAAGCCAGGCACAATGGGACATCGATCACGCCGATAAGTTTAAGTGAAAAGTTCTAACAGAGATCTATATATATAATTAAGCTCGAGAATATTCTATGACTAAATGTTGTGAAAGGAATTGGAGTTTTGGACTTGTCATTGGAAATTTCATCTCTTCCGTACCCACCGCTTTTTGTCTTGTTTTGTTCTGCTCAGAAATTCCCCCCTCTTTCCCTTCACGTACACTTCTTTTTACTCGTTGTTCCCTGACTAGCACGCTATGCGAAAAGCCTCCTCACGCCCCATTTGTGCTCACATAATGGTGTAAATATATCGTGGTAGAATGACTGAGCTATACCAGCTAGCCTTTTGCCCTTTAGGCATGCATAGCATGTCTACATCGGTTGATCTTTGGTTATCATTATTAAGTATACAGTGGCAAGTAGTAAGAGGGCAATCACAAAGTATAGTATTGTACTAAAGTTCATACTTCAGAGAGAACAACAAAGAGAACCAATGATAATGTATCTTTCACCTCAAAAATCGAACTTCATAAAAGGATCATTGCATTTATCAACGTTTTTACTACAGTACGAGCATAACTAAGTTGTTCCTCGAATTTGATTATTTGCCCACTATCAGTCAATCGCCCATGTCAGCTACTAACAACACAAAAAAATTGAAAAGAATTATCAAGCTCAAATAACCAAACAGCTTATGGCACGTCCCCTAACTAAGTTAGGATAACGTGACCCAATATAAGGCGGCAGCCCAGCCCAAATTCGTGACCACATAGCACGTGAAAATCTCGTGACAACTCAATCATAATTGTCTAGCTGATTTTTTTTAAGGTTTTGTTTCGAATCCGTACATCCTACACCCGGTATGGTACACCATGTATCATATATAGGGTTTGACCCAACAGCAACATAGCAGCCCAAAAGAAAAATAACCATATATATGATACACTATATAACATATATATGGGCCTGAGCATGGTACACCGGGTGTAGGATATAAATTGTCTCTGTAGTCCTTGTTTTTCCTTCTGTTTCTTTTTTCTTTTGGAGAGGGTGTGGACTGGAGCACAACGATATGATTATTTTCAGCAGGGAGCATGGGTTACCAATTTACCATAGAGATACCCTGATTGGCCTGATACATACAAGTACAATATAAGCCTCCAAAACAAAAGCTTGCTAATATTCGTTCAAAGGCTGAATTGGTGACTGTAATTGTCCTTTGCCAACGAAAAAATTGACCATTTCAGAAACTTTACCCGAAAGCACTTCCTGGAGCCTTAGCCAAATTTTGACCGCATACTACGTAGATCCTTCTCTTCGTATTTATTTTTCTTCTTTTCTTTTCAACCCAGATTCACAGAGAGCCAGAGTGACAGGAGTATAGTGGCTCTGTTTGGCAAGCCTTGTGGCGTAAGCTGGACCTGGAGCTGTTCATAGCTGAAGCTGGAGCTGGAGCTGTTGTTAGCCGTTTAGAGCTGAAAATTAGAGATGTTTTAAATACTAAAGTGTTTGGTTAAACTAGCTGTAGATGGAGCTGAAAACATTAAAAAGACAAAAAAGGACATCTACATATAAACTATATATAAAAGTATAAATTTGCATACAATTTAAAAAATTGAAGTATAAATACGAAAATATGT
>ONZK01003693.1:16972-33746 GCA_900322385.1 Pharnaceum exiguum
TGGATTTCTAGATGATGAGGGAGGGATGATGATTGAGAATATTTATCCATTCTCTTCTCAAAAGGTGTGTCTGTTTCTTTCCACTTCACGGTATACATAAACTCAACATCAACGTCTTTATCCTCAGTAATCTCCACCAAAGAGTTGGGGTCAGTCCTGACATTGATTTCAATAACTCGGTCCTTGTTGTAAAAGATGTCAAAATGGATACTCTTATAAAGATAATACTTGTACTCGCTTGCATCAAGCTTGCCTTCCTTGTCAACTTTACCAAGAAAACCCCAAATAGGCAAATCATCATAGTACATTTGAAAGTAGTAATCTTTGGATACAGCATCACGGAATTTAGCCACTTCTTCCTTGGACAATTTTTTCTTGCAAATCAGTTCAGAATCCTTCTCCACCAGGAAATCAAGCTTGTAAGGAGCACTGACTAGACGGTCTCCATTCAATACTTCCCCAAGAGCTTCCTTTTTCTCCTTGAGATGATCTGCAGTTCAATCACATATCCAATGAGTTAGTTGAAGTAAAAAGAAACATCAGACAAACCATATAAATTCGCTAACTATTAATTATACCTGGAATACAAAATGGCAGATCAAAATACCGGTATGTTTCACTGAAAAGGGAAGGAAAAAAATGAATATCAGAATTCGGAACCATTTATCAAAATTGGACCAATTATAGATATGTAGACAAGATAACAAAGTGAGAAAAGTTCCATAGACCAAGACAAATGGATCATGTCCCAAACTCAAGCTATTACATCCGCAAACAAAGAGGAGAAAATTCGCATCACTGAACACCTCACAAGGATTTGCTAGCCGGCCCCAAATGGAATTACTAAGGCTACGTCGTTGCTGATGAATGACAACAATCCAAGTAGTGATAAACCAAATTTCAGGAACAACCATTGTTTCAGAACATTCACCTAAACAAATGGCACAGGTAGATCAGGGTACTCATAGATAACTAAGCAAATTACGAACACCCATTGACTCTCCTCTCTTCGCTTCTAAAGTACTAAGTTCAAAGCAAGAGCCTGACACAGTCATAGAACGGTCGATCCGTTTTGGGACTACCATACAATGTGCATCATTTCTCTTGTTCCAAACTCAACATCCCAAAAGCTGACCAAACCAAACAAGCTGATTACATGATTAACATTATCAACCTCAAAATTCCAATAGCCTAATCTCCAAAACCCAAATCCCTTTTACTTGAATACTATCACCATCACCGACAACCACCAACACAATTACATACATGATCATGAGATCATCCACACTAATCTAATGACTAATATCATCCATATGCTCTAAACTGCCAAAAAGACATCATCTTTCTATCTTCTACAAATCAATGACTGAAAATCCTCTTAATAAATGCTAAAAAGATTCAATCTTTCTATCTCCTTCACATCAATAACTATGAAATAAACTACCTTATACAGTGAGATCAGGTCAAACAAGAATGAAATCAACAAGTTCATTCAAATCACGTGTAGCATGCATGAGCTAGACATTATAACCAAAAGGGTATATGCATAACCGTATAACATTATAACAAGAAACATTTGCATGAGGTTAGAGAGAGAGAGAGGAGTAGATACTACCTTGGGTTATGGAAAGGTCCAACTTTGTTAGCGTAAAGAGGGACTTGATCACCAGATTTATAACGGTGATCAGAGGCATCAGATCTCACTTGGGTTAAACTGCAACATAACAGCAACATTACAACCATCATGATGTTCTTGGCCACAGTGGCCATACATTTCTCCATTGCTATCTCTCTCTTAACTCTGTTTGTTTGACTAAATGTCGTTCAGCTGCAGCATTGAAATATAAGAAGGTGATGATGATGATGTGAAGAGGGGAAAAGGGACAAGAGGAAGAGTTGATCTGAAGAGAAGAGAAGAAAGGAGGGAGAGAAGGAGAGAGAGAGAGGATTGGGCTTAAGAATTGGATTTGGATTTAGGAGGGAGAGTGGAGTATATATATGTGCTATGTACCATTGTGGGTTGGGGTGAGTGTGATGTTTGTGTTAATAAATGGTGTAATGTTAATGGTAATGTAAATGGTAATGGTAATGTTAAGGTAGTGGGCCAAAGAATTTAAGTTTTTGTTGATCAGTGATTGGAGACCTACCATACCATACCAAGGCTGGCTACCCATCTATGATCTATCTAACAATCAAAGTAAGTAAAGTGATGAACGTTAACTTGCAAGACAAAGAATAACATTATAAAAAAAAATATGAGAATGTGGGTTTTTAGTGTGATGGATTTGAGGCCATTTTCATTGTATCTTTCAAGCATGAATGACAAGACTGATTGTAGGCTTTGTAGCTAATATTAAACTTGATGAAAAGGAATGAACCAAAACTCGCAGTTGAATGAAACACATCCTACTCTACAAGGGGCTTGGTTGAAACTTGAGAGACTATATGCTAAAGATGAAAAATGTCTTTAAAAAAAAAGGAGAAATTGTCAGGTGTACGACCCGGGTTGGGTTTGTACGTAAGAGAACCAAACAGGCAACCAAAAAAAAAAAAAGAAGAGAGGAGAAACTTGGAAAGTGCTTGGCTGATCACTTGATCTTCTGATGTAAAAAAAGAGGTTAGATTGTGTAATTCTGAAGGAAGGGAGAACATCATCCCTTGGATGACTATGAAGTCTTTTCATTTTCACAGCCCCTTCTCAAGGTAAATTGTAGTACTTGTCAAAGCCCATCTTTCTCATTCTTCTGTTAAGAAGCTGATTTTGAGTTGCCAACTTGTGAATTTATGACCAAAGTAGTATCAGAATCAGCCAATGCTATTGGCGCTTCAATACATTTGGCTCGTAGAGCAGAGTAGGGAAGATGGATTAAATTAAGAAGAAGAAAACAATAAGCTCTCAAGAAAGACAAAACAGCATACATCAGAGTAGCTAAGCAATTGCAACAAATACCATGTCCATAATCTTGGGAAATTGATGACATGAGATATGACAGATATAGGTTATCTTCTGTGACTAAAGTAAAGTCTTCTTTTGTTTTTCTACTTTATAACTATCCTCTCATTTCCATCCTTTGAATAGGGGAGAGGTTACACAGAAACAAGAAACTGGGGTAGGTTTAATTGCAACGATAAAAGATGGAGTCAAGTCCGTATGAATATATAAACTTGTTTCCCTGCATGACACTAGAGGTTTTGGTTACAACACAAAGAACTTGGGTTCTACACCTATGGAACAAAAAGTTACCAGCACCAACCTGAAGCTGTGCCACCTATCTACTCACACTTAATAGACCTATATATATGGCGGACAAAGAGAAGGGCCGCCCGGAAACCGACTGCTCCAAGCATGAGGAAGAAACCATAGCAGATGCACGCCATGTAGCCGAAGAAAAATGAGGTTTGCATGAATCCAGACATGTCAGAGCGTGCATAGTAGTAGTATAAGCAGTAGCCATAGATGAAAAGCCCCGTGGAACCACCGCAAAGGAGTGACCTGTCATTACAATGTACCAAATTAAGTTACAATCAGAAGATTAACAGACAAATGAGATTTTGCTATGAGACCCCTAAAAAAAGTCTTGTTGAACCCCTGCTTGATAAATATATCCCTCATTAACGTCCACATATGACTGCGTGACGGCGCCGTCATGGGGCATACTTAGCCTCCATCAGGGTTTCTTTTTTTTTTAAAGACTGTCGGCAATGCCTAAAATCCCTGCCCAGAAAATTCAGTTCCAAAATTTTTCTCCCTGCCACCTTCAATTTGCTCATAACCTAAACAGATCCAATTTTATTGTCAAGTTTGGTAACAATTTTTTTTTCCACTGCTAAGTGCAATCGCCTTTGCTGGAGGCGATGGCATTAAAAAATCGCCTCCCCTCGTAACGACTTTATAGCTGTCACGAAAATGTATTTCGCTGACCTAGGCCAGCAGTCAGATAAATACTTCCAAAGTGCTGGGGAGTTTTTTTTTTTCTTTTCTACAAAAGAGCCAGCCGCAGGGAAAAAACTCTAGAAATTCAAAGACAAAGCCAAACTAACTTTTAAAGGGATATTGATATCAAATACTAATAACAAATGCAACAGAAATCACAGAACTAGACTTGAGATAGCACATACCTCCACCACCACTCATGGTCTTCAGCAGCAAGTTGAAAGTATGTCAATGCCACAGTGATGAAAGCAGTGACTATGATCAAAATAATGAACACGATAAACAAGATACTGTAGATTGTGTATATTCTGTGACCCCAAACACTGGCAAAGATGTAGTAGAGCTCAATGTATATAGCACTGAAAGGCAAAAATCCAGCCATTGCCATCTGAGGAAGCGTGCTCCGGTACCAGGGCAACGGGGGAATCTCTCTAGGGTACTTTGTAGTGCGGCAAGGAGCTTGGAACTCAGCCTTGCTATTCTTTCCAGCAATTCCACCCAATACAAGCAATGGTGATGTCACAAGGGTCCAAATTAGAAGTATCACCACAATTGTACCAAAGGGAAGAGCAGCAGTAGCATTGTATGCAATCGCAACCGTGTTGAGGAAGCAGAAGGTCAAAAACAAAGGTCCACAAAATAGACAGCCTGTCAGCAACAGGTTCCTGACCTGGAAATAAAAAGGAGGCCTTGTGTCACCAAGACATGTTTAACAGTTCTAATTCCGTTTTCAAAGACAAGATACTATTGCATACCCAGTTTGTTCCTTCCAATTGGCAATAGAAGGAGGTTGCTGTATAGCCAGCAATTCCTGATGTGAGAGCGTATATGACAACAAGGGCTGTAAACAGAGCTCCTCTGTTGTACGGGTAAAATACTCCTACTAGTGCAAGTAGAAATATGAAGACCGTACTGCAAAGCACAAGATGCAGGATTTAAGAAAGGAAAAAAGAAACTGGAAGGACAAAAGCAGAATGCAGGCAAGGGATAGGGCTGATAAATAACAGTAAAGATAGAAACACCAGACACTTACAGAGTAAATAGCTGGGTGCCAGAGCCAAGACAAGCTGCAAGCAATGATTTATACTTGGGGAACCTAAATACATCCCCATGAATGTATTTCCATCCAGTTTCTTCCTGATCTTCGGCTGCCTCCTCATCATGAGCATACCTTCACATAAAGCAAAAACCAAAAAATCAGAAGACTAGCAAAGCCAACGGATAATTCCTGAGAGCCATAACATCGTGAACCAATCTGATTCAAATAGAAATGGGACAAACTTTTCTTCTCTTACTTGACGAAATCATTCTTAAGAACTCGCATGAGAATTGTTGCAAGAAATCCAGTCAGGAGAAGCACAGTGACACATGAGTTTATGATTGAAAACCAATGGATCTCAAGGTGGTGAGGAAGAGAAGACGACTGTTTATATTTGTCCATCCTCTTCTCGAAAGTGGTATCTGTCTCCTTCCACTTCACTGAGTACATAAATTCAACCTCAACCTCTTTATCCTCAGTGATATCCACAAGAGAGTTAGGGTCAGTCCGAACATTGATCTCGACAACTCGATCCTTGTTGTAAAAGATGTCAAAATGGATATGCTTGTATAGGTAGTACTTGAACTCGCTTGCATCCATTTTGCCTTCCTTGTCAACTTTACCGAGGAAACCCCATATTGGCAAGTCATCATCATAGTACATCTGGAAGTAGTAATCTTTAGACACGGCATCTCTGAATTTAGTAACGTCCTCCCTTGACATTGTTTTCCTGCAAATGAGTTCTGAATCCTTATCCACCAGAAAGTCTAGCTTGTATGGAGCACTGACTAGACGATCCCCGTTCAGTATCTCACCAAGGGCTTCCTTCTTCTCCTTCATGTGGTCTACAATTATTTTTTTAAAAAAAATCAGATATCACAATCTTAGTTATAAGAGAAAACAACTGAAGAAGTGGCAAGACGAGAATATGTCAGTTTTGTTTTACCTGGCATGCAGAACGGAAGATCAAAATACCGGTATGTTTCACTGGAAGAAGAAAACAGATAAAGGTAAATTCAGTCAGCTTGGAGAAGAAAGAATCTATCTTCTTTTCAAGAAGCAAAAATTTATCTATTTGATCACCGTAATAGTATAAAGCTAGAGAGATCCTGCATTTGCAAACGTATCATGATAGCCATACAATTTCCCAATTGTTTTTCTTTCATATCAAAACACATCAAATTGGCAACTAAATTGTAATGTTAACTAGGTACTACCGTACTAGCGTTGCTAAAGAACCTTATCATACCACTTCTTTAATGCCTGCTACTTCTAATTCAAAGTTTCAATATATTTTATCAGACAAATCAGCATTCCGAAAGATTAAGCTAGAATCATAGACGTAATGACGGACAAATTTCAATTTCGAAACCAACTCACCAAATCTAAAACTCAATAGTTCATTTGTAACCACCAGTAGCTAAAGACACAAACTTTTCATCTCACATTGCATCAGTATACAGCCATTTAGCTCCATCATAAGCATCACTACACACTCGGAAACTGCCTCTCTGTTTTCTTAAACAAGGGTAAGGTTGCATACATCCGGACCCCCGAGCATCCCCATTGAATGGGGATTACACTCGGTTGTTATTGTAGTATAAGCATCACAACACAAGAACACCGGATGAGACGAAAAAACTAACACCACCCCCCCGCGTCTTCTTATAATATTAGCATGACACCCTATGTAATCATCAGTCCAAACAATCGTTTCGCAATGTTAAATTACCTTGTTCACTTAATCATCAGTCATCAGAATTAGTAGCAGTAGAACATATCTGCCTATATATAAGTATGACTTAATAGTAGTGTACACCCTAATCTACCAATCAATTTAACTAACCAATTTTAAAAAAACATATTCAGTCACTCAAGATAATGAAATTAGAAAGTAAACAAAACACAGTAAATTCCAATCTGATCCAAGTTCACAACACTACAACAGCTCAAAAATAGCAATAATTTTACAGACCCAAATGGAATAGAGAACAGATAATCATAACAGTAATAACAATGATAATATTGAAGGGTAAAAAAAGGGAAAGGACCACCTAGGGTTATGAAAAGGGCCGACTTTGTTAGCGTAAAGAGGGACTTGATCTCCAGATTTGTACCGGTGATCTGACCCGTCCGATCTCACTGGACTCACCAGTAACACCACTGCAACAAAAACAACGGCCACGATTACCGTGGCCATACGAAATGATTTTTCCATTTCTAATGTTTTTGTTTTCTCTCTTGTGGAGAAAAATAAAAAGCCTAGGGGGAGAAATAAGAGAAACGGATGAAGGAAGAAAATAAAATAGATCCACGACCACCCAGAGAGTGGAAATATTACTACTGAGGATATATTAATAAAAATAAAAATTAAAGAATTAAAGAGAGGGGTAACGTGAGTGAGAGATAAAAATAGGATGGGAAATGTTATGTTATATGTTATGTTATGTTTGCCGTCTGCCCACCGACGCTCTCGTTTGTGACTTTTGTGACTTTGTTTGGGTTGGGTAATTGGGGCTCGACTGATTTTATTTTAGTTTTTAAAAATTATTGTGAGTGGTTAAAGGTATGTGGAGTACTGTACGGATAAAGGGTCAAGTTCAAGGGGAGGGAGGGAGGTTCGCAAATCAACTAACTTCATTCGCACCACATGATACTTTTACTAGGGGAAGGGAAGGGAAGGGGGGATTGCACTATCGCAGATCGATGACTTCGTGACATACATGATACATTTACGGAAATTTACCATTTTAGATACTTGATCTATACCATAATATCAAATTGGGGTCTAAAGTATTCAATATGTCAAACAGGGTACCTATACTTTAAGTTAGGATCATTTGAGAAATTTAAAATGCAGGATTTGTCAGGTTTTTAGTTTATTACGGTCCCCCCTAAAACAAGGAAATAAAAGGGAAAACATATTTTCCTCCATAAAATATACTCTTATCCTAATAAAACCTAATCTCACTTAAAAACACTATCTCTCTTCCACTGTCTTCTCTCTTTGTCTCTCTCTCGGAGTTTATCTTCAACTCAATGATGCAGACAAATCCTGCGTGAAAAATACTCAAATGACCCTAACTTAAACAGTTTTGTGACAAAAACTGCTTGGGGTCCCATTTTGGTACAACATTCAAAAGTACATGTACCATGTTTGAGATATTGAATACTTTGGATCCCAGTTTGGTATTATGATATAGGTAAGGTACCCAAAATGGTAAATTTCCTACATTTATTTGTTTCCATTTTCTAAAAAAAAATGAAGATGAAAATGATTTAAAGTCAAATCAACTGACTTAAAAATGCACTTGCATAAGTATTTCTACATTGATGGAAATTTACACATTATTACTAAATATGTGTAGCGTAGAGCGGATGCATAGGAATATACACAATAAATAAAGTATTTTAGAGGTCTTTTCATATATTTTTTCTAGGGGTGATTCTCACGTTAAATTGGGGATACCATATGGTGCATATAGACTAATTGGTTAATTGTGACCCCAAATTTCCAAAGATTTAAAGAAAAGAAAATCATATTTGATCTTTTAGCTAAAGTAAACATAATTTTACTAAATTGGGGTTTATTTTGTTCCTTCGTAAAAGAGAGAGAAGTAGTGAATAACTAAATTATAAATTCATAAGATGAAAAATACAATAAATACATGATAACCCATAAGGTCATTGTCGGTATATTCGCTTCAAGTTTGAATTTTCCATCATTGATAAACAATTAAAATTTAAATGCGGCTTTCACGTTAAGTTCTAATTTTGCCATCACCAGTAATCAATTAATATTTAAATGTGACTTAATATGATACTTGCATATCTGTGTAAAAACATATGTCATGAAGAAGAATATATATTTGCAACCAAAACTATAATCATTTCATGTTTAAATCTTCAGTATACGCACAATAATAAATCTATGTATACCGTTTTGTTATGTATATCGTATGATAGATAGAGTACCTTTAAATACATCTACATCTGAATAAGGCTCGACCGTGAATCAATCGTATTATTCACCATAATGATCATAAGATCACACATGCATATATTGTCAGGTTACAAAAACTTAAATGAAGGAGTTGATAGCTAATTAGCTAGTACAAATGATATGTTAAATGTTGAGATCACTAATAAAATATTATACATCATATCATGATGCTTTTATGCTATTGAAGATTAAAGAGTGTTCCTTTATTAAATAACAAAATTTGTTTTCATAATATGTAACTCTCTCATGCATGAGTACATTCTAGGACAAAAAGTAACCCTTTTTATCGTTCAATGAGATGTAATCAAAAATTTAAATATATCAAATTGATAATAATTTTTGTATTGAGACGGAGTTCATTTATTACACATAATATTCTAAGAGATTAAAATCGAAATAATTTAAATGTTGTTAACTGCTAATTCTATATCTAATGTTAAATTTCATAATCGAGACAAAACTTTGATTTAAAATTGCGCTTTTTTTTTGTATTGTTGTGGAATGTTAAATTTTTCTAACTTTAATTTAACTTTGCTCCAATCTAAAACTAATATATAAATCATTTAAATTTAAATTTTGGTAATTAGATAACGGGATTGTTGACACTTCAATGACGCATATAATACACTATATAATATATTATAAAATATAATATAATATAACATAAGATTTGATTAGAGTATTGGCTAATTTACCAATCCAATAATATCAAGGTAGCGTGGACTTAGCTGAAGTTAAGGGTGGAAGACTTGGCTCATGTCATCCATGCTATAGCCATTGATGATTGCAAAACACCTAACTGGGAACAAATCAAGGAAAAATGAATTTTGCTCGTGACATTGATTCTTTAGCTATTAATTATTGCGAAACATCTATAGAAAATTTTGTTTAATTGATCAATTTAATTCTATTAGTGACGATGGTGATTTATTAGGTGATGTAGTTGACCAACTCCCCACCAAAGAGTACAATGGATGGAGTGAGTTAGCTCGTGCTATACACAAATTTTCCTTACAATATGTCAACAATGATATGATTTGGAGTATGACTGAATATTATGGGCCTCTATACAAGCCTCTAAGTTTCGACTCCCCTTGGGAAATGGCCTCTACAGAGCTAGAACTAATAAAGGTAATGGAATTGGGGCTTTATGACCAAATCAAGATTAAGTGTAGCTTCACTAATACATCAAAACAAGTTTTACGGGTACACGAATGAGTTGCTTGTGTTCTAATTTTTTTTAGGCATATCGAAAAAATGAAGACAACGGTTGCAATTTCCACCAATCATGTCATTGCCAAGGCTAGAGGAAGCGACGGGGATGCGAGTCTGAAGTTCGGCATAGTAGAAAAAAAAGGGTGTTCTTTTATACACAATTTAGACTTCCATATGACATGCTCAAATGAGAATCACACATGCCAAAATAAAGCAGAACTATTGTTTTTGTGAAAAGAGACAATACAAACTATGCTCCTATTTCCCATTAGTGAAGTTCACCATATATTTCTTCACACTCCCACGATTCAAACTAACCAATGCTGTCGAAAGAATATTAGTAAACTACAATATGATATTAAGTTCTAGAATCAAAAATGTCAAGTAGAATAAGCCAAGTTAATTGACAAATGTGAAGATGAAAATATAACAATGCTTAATTAAGTCAACCCCACCCTGCGGAAGATAAAATGAAACACTACTTATAAAACTTAACCTTGCAATATCAGTGAAATATATATAGAGAATTATTTTTTTCAGGGGGTAAGGGTGGCGGTTTTGAAAAGAAAGAAAGAGCGAGATGAATGCCTTCTTGTTTTTTTAGGGATACCTTATGGAAATTTTACAAATTTTTCCACTACATTGAGAAAAAATCCCAATATATGTTGAGCAATTCCCTTCGTAAATAGTTGGGCAATTGGACACCTTTCCAATATAAATAGTTGAGCTATTTCGCCTTCGTATATCTTTACCATAAAACAAAGAGTAGATACTAGTTTGAACCCGTGCTATAGTACGGGATTTTTATTTTATTTTTTTAAGTTTAGTTATGTGTTAGTTTAATGTTTTTTCATTAAATTTTCTGTTAATGAAATGTATACTAAAGTTAATTTGTAGTCTTTGTGAAACTCATTAATTCCAAAATATATTTAAAGGTTAATGTGAATGTAGTGAAATCTAAGGAACATTGCTTATCGATGTAGTTGTGATACCAACAACTATTTAATTCGGATTTGAGCAAAAAGGAAAACTACTCTTTTATCCCTACTCGGGATAGACTAATATTTATGACATATCGAATGAAATACTTTGATCTCTAGCAATGTATTGTCTTATTTTAAAAACTTATTGAGGAAAGATAGAAAAGTACTCTTATATAGTGTTTGAACATTAGCTTGAGTAGCACGGGATAATTAAATTTTATTTCATTAATTTTTACATCCATAGTATTTTAAGTTATGTTTTTTTTTTCCTTGATGAAATGAGAAAATAATAATATCTGGATGGAATAATGAAGTAATTATGTTATGTGTGATTTCGTGGCCTAAGTTTCATTTACTCTGATAATCTCCCCTTTTTGCCTTATATGCTTTATCCCTTATATACCCCACAAATTAAGGTAGCTCGTGATTCACGACCGTGAAATCAAAAAAAAAAAAAATGCTCAAAATGTGATCGTATAAAGACCAATATATATTACTTCGAGCCCCATAATCTATATACAAAAACTGAAAAAAGTATGTGTGAAGCCGTTTCATATATGAAACTGTGTATTATTGACATGAAAAAATTGACTAATGAGTAATGACCCTTTGGGTAGTCATTAGTAACTCATGGATGCCCATCAATGACCCCGTATCATATATGAAACGGGTTCAATTTTTTTTTGAAATGTCATTAACATTGAAAAGAAAAAGTAACTTACAAAACATTTACCTAGTAATTTTTTTAAAGGGAACATTTACCTAATATTGTTGTTTCATTAATGCGCACTTAAAATAATTTTTGGAGACTAATTATACAAAAGTTGCTAATCTTGCTCATTAACAATTCCACTTCGCATATGACAGAAGGTTGGATACAACCAAAAGAAGCGCAAGTGCTTTCATATAAATCCAGTACACTCTAAACCATAACTAACGAACTACACCTTATAATTCCAACAACTACATTGATGAAAAATGATTATTTCAAGCAAAAAAAAAAATCTATCAGGTAATATACTCTTCTACATGAAGGTTACTTCAAGAAAGCATATTCAAATACAAACCAAACCAAGAATTGAAGTACACTAATTCTATTCTCCTTGCTGTATACTATCTTTGCTTGTCTCCCAAGATCAAGACGTTATTCTTTTGAATGGACTATACAAATCTCGAATCTCCCAAGATCCTGAAACAAATTGTTGGTACTACTGCACATATGAGACTATAATTGCAAATAGTGTAACGAATTTCTAGTGCCACTATTTCTTTGTGAAAGATGTCACATCATCATGCGAACGGCAACTCAAGTTTACGGAACGAAAAAAGTTCATATTGAAGGATTGAAAAATAGAATGTCCTCGTCTCCTCGCTAAGAGCTTGATCTTTTTTTTTTTTTTTTGTCTTGGATAACATGTGCATATCATATCCATGGTTCATGCATTTGCAAATCAGATAGAGAAGTACTAACATACCCTTCTAAAGTTGCTGCAAACTAAGCCAAACTCAGGTATTCTTCGGCGCTTAGCGTATTGAGTTGCTATTTTCTGTCGTGATTGATGTTCAGGTAAGCCGAAAGTAATCATCATATCAAAGCAACTGAAATGGCACGACATAGGATAGAAAGTCGGCAGTTAGGACTGTCCAAGGCTGCCTGCAAACCACTACAATCAATATATTTAAATAGTTTCTTCATACCTTATTTAAGCATGATCAAGTTCTTGTTTCCTGTTTGTTGCGGAAATCAAGACAACCTTCTTATCCTGTTCAAAACCGTCAATCTGCTCCAAAAAATTCGTCATTAGACTGTCCGTTCTTCCACTCTCACTTCAACTTTGTTCACTCTCAATAACAATAGAAGAGAAAAGAAGTATTATCAAAATGGGATCTTCGGGTGCTTTAACAATATGGGTTAGTAACTTAGTATACATGTAGTGAAAATGGGTAAGTACAAAATAAAGAGTCAAGGAGTTACATTGACACTAAACTACTAATCATACAAAGAGTTAATTAAATCTCCCACATGCCAGAAAAGCCAATAACATGAATTTAGAAGAAAATCTCAGAACCACACAATTAACTACTATGCTGCAATAATGTTGTCATTCACCAGAAACTTACATACATGAACATACTTAACTACCGGGACAAACGTAAGGCATGAACATATGGTATGTCAGAACAGAGCTCCTAGTCATCTGCTACAAACTTCATGACCCACGCTCCTAGTTTTTATTTGTGCTTGCTGGGAAGTTTGACAGATAAGAACAAATTAAATGCAGTAACCATTTTCAGCAGTATTGTTCATAGTGTTGTAGCCCAGGTTCAAACGCAGCCTTACCCCGAAAATCTGGGGACTGTTTTTCTACACCGTTGATAGCAAATCAAGACTACAGGCTCAATGAAAATAATGAATTTGTCACTCCATTCGTTTGACACACCTCAAATTACCTTTTCTTCATATCATTCAGACGTGCCAACCAGAATATCCAAACCCCCAAGTGCAAAAGAAGCGCATCATATATTTGTCTGTAACCAAAAGTGCAAGAGGTCTCAAAATTAGACTTCCTACCATTTTGTTGACTAAATATCTACAGAACTGGTTTACACATTAATGATTAAAGTATACTTATTTTTTCTAATTTATGAGGTCTCAAAATTAGACTTACTGCCATGATTTCAATTCATTTTCTTTTTTGTACTAATCAGTTCAGAAGGCAACAGAGATTTAATGCTGACTTTTACATATTGCAGAATTTCAAGAACAGTAAGAAGAGGAAGGGCCATTACCTTTTTTGGTATCCTCAAAGAAAATAAGGAACCATTTACTCCATTTGCATTGGCACTGTGTTCATGATTCCCAATCCCTTCCAATCCCTTCCAATCCCATTCTAAAGTATTTCACAATTTAATTTCCCGACAATATTGTCCATTAAGATCCATATATAGTGGCTTTGATGGCTTAGGTTCAAATCCGCAAAAATATCATTCTCACTAATTACCAATAAATCATGTCAATAACAAAACATAATTAGATGGCCAAATTGACACAAAAAAGAAAACGAAGGAATATGGAATCACCTACCAAGACATAGCCACATAAGATGTACGGGCGCCTCTAGAATAACTTGAAGACAATCTGAATGGCCATAATATGCAGCATAATGCAAGCATGTCCTTCTCCTCGGTGTATCAAACATAAGAATCTGACATCAAATTACACCATCTTTCTATCAGTATGACAGAATCACATCATTTACACTTGTCAAACAAAGACAACATAAAGGAAAAGCACACAAAAGTCACATTTTTTCCCGTGATCAACCAGCTAGGAATAACGAAAAAGATTATAATTTTCTTAATGAGGGGAGAAAAGGACTTACATTAGCCCCTGCATGAAGGAGCTTTTCAACGCATGAGATTTTCCCGTGCATTGCAGCCAACATGAGAGGTGTCTGAAGCAATCAAACAATGAAAATAAAAGGAAAAACAAATCAACCACACAGTCTTACTAACTAATCATACTAACTAATCATACTTCGACCAGAAAAATGGTGAAGATCAAGCAAGAGAAACTCCGTTATATCACCTGCTTATACCGATTTAACACATCAGGGCTCAAAGATCGGTCCAATAACCAAGACAATACCTGAAATGACAAAACTTAGCATATAAAGATACAAACTTTACTTCCAAAACACAGCAAAATGAAAAGAAAAACAAACCCACAAAGCAAACTCAACAGTGAGATCACTGTAAACATAAAAAATTAGAAGAGAGTTAGAGTTAAGAACCTTTTGTTTTGTACAACCTATATCTCTTTGCAACCCTAGTTAAGCCATCCATCTTCAATTCTTCATCAATCATCCCGCCCATTCCAATCAAACAGATTCTGGTCAAATGATGCTAAAAGGGGCAATCAATCAAACAGTTGGTGTGCTTGCCTTGATTATTTGAGGATATTGGGAGAGAATCGAATTTTTTGATGGCTTTCCTAAGCACCAAGAGACCTTGTTGCAGTATAAATGGGATTCTCATTCCTAGTTTATAGCTATATACGTTGAAATCGAATAATTGTTGCCAAAATCAAAAAAGGAAAATAATAGCTGGTATAGGCTCCTTTCCAGAATAGTAGCAACCGACAAAGATTCAAAAAAAAAAAAAACTTTGCGCCTAAACCGTACAACTTGACGTGGCTTTTTTTTTACAAGTAAGCTCCACGTAAGCTTATACAACCAATGGATGAATTACACCTAATATTTTTTTTCCGGGGGAGGGGAATAATATTTTCTGCTCACATGGTTGTTCTTTTATATAAATGTTAGATGTTAAATTAGATTAGATAGATGTTATCATGTTAGATGGAAAAAAGGTATCCATGCCGACTTTCAGAAAAAAGAAGAGAGAAAACAAGGGCAATATAAATGCAACACAGCCCCTTGAAGAGAAACAATCAAAATGCGACTCGGATTCTAGGTCGATGGATCTAACGAGCAATTTATTCGTGGGCAACTTAATATAACGATCAAGACATAGAAGTCTATGCCAGACCAGCCTAATAACCACAACCAAATAAACACCCTCTTAATTCCTCTACAGTCAATTGACGACATCAGGTTTAATAGAGATCTACCACATATTCGCTATGATAAGGTCACTTATACCGTCCCTGAACAAGCTAATACTGTAACCAAGGGAGGACAAAACAGCTGCGTGATACCATTCCAGTTCGAGAATTCCTTGGATCGCAATGATGATCCAAGATGATATTAGGAAGAGACGACCACTACCCCTGTCTCAACTGTACATTATTGAGCAGCTGGAGGCCATCGTTGAGTCTGCTCGGTATGGTTCTTAATGAGGATATGCATGCTAATTAGAAACATTATTTTCCTTCATTATTATTGTTGACCCCCCTTTCCTTTTTTCTTCTTCAGCGTAATGTTGTTGTTGTTCCAACTTTGTTGTGGTTTGATGACATAATATACTCTTGGAGAGCCAGTCCAGACCTTCGTAAAGTCCTTGGCCTGATATGGCTGAAGTGCTCTGGATATACCTGTAAAAGCAATGGTTTCAGCAGTAATTAAGCATCTGCATATTTGAGCAAACAATACACAGAATATCAATTCGCTGCGTGGCATTTAGGGTCATATTTAGGGTCAATTTCGGAAACAACCTCCCAGTTTTCAAAAACATGGGTAAGATTGCGTACATCCTGACCCCCGAGCACCCCCATTAAATGGGAATCACACTTGGTTGTTGTATCTATTCGCTGCACATATGAAACCCGTTGTGCCAATATATTTACACCAATCGCCATGTTCCGTAAAAACTTCTTTTTTACCGGCTTTTCATTCACGGTTATAAAAACATTTTAGAACTGCAAATCAATTTAGCTCATGTTTATTTTTGTATTTTTGGTCTGCAAGGGTGGGGTGGGGGGAAGCCAAGCAGTTTAGCTCAAGAATTTCAGTATACTGAATTTCAATGTTAAAGAGCAGCTCTTACTTACTCTCATAGATCATGAGATTGGCCGTAAAGGGAAATCTGTTGCATGTCCAGAAGTACGATTGCAGTGTGCAGAAGGGGGGGGGGGGGGG
>ONZK01003693.1:48367-64724 GCA_900322385.1 Pharnaceum exiguum
AGCTGAAAACGAGATGCATGTTTAGACTTAAAAGTAGGAGTGCTAGACCACTATGATATTGCAGAAGTCTATGTAGGCTACAAAAGAAAGATTGTACTGTCGTCTGCAATGATGCAGACCAGAAGAAGTAAAGCAAACGATAGAACAAGCAGTTTACTGCACTGCGTCTAGTGTATTTGTACAGTCATGATTAATAGAAAGAGAAGACAAGTTTTTTTTTTGGGGGGTGGGGGTGGGGGGCAGCTGTAGATACATGAGAAGACGGAAGCCAAAATTACTATTTGATGCTTTTAAGTTACTCAGTCAAAATTTTACAGTACATAGAACATCAGTGAGCAGATAACATCAGGATCAATTGGGAGTTTGGGACCTATTGTGGGAAGAGTCCGTATTACTTCTCCAAGCTTGAGCTTGTATAGAATAGTCGTCTTTCCAGAAGCATCCAGGCCAACCATCAGTATCTTCACTTGGCCCTTGGAAAGCAGCCTCTTCATGAGACGAGATGTGCCTAGGCCCATGGATGAACAGGAAAATACAACAGAAGAAGAAAAAAAACCAAGTTCAAAAAGAAAGAGAAAGGAACCTGAAAACAGCAAAGGTAAGCTCAGAAGCTTAATGAACATGATTTAAGAAATCAATGTAAGAGAAATACTGCAAGAAAGGCAGAGAATAAGATTCTCATACAAAAAAGGAATGAAGTTACCTTACTTTACTTCAGTAGCTTCCACATGCTACAGAGAATATTTACATAATAAATAGAACCAATCACATATCTTCTTTTACCTTCCATAAAGTTGACAAAACCTTGATGACTGTTTAAGTCCGGAAAACTCAGCAGACAGACTTCTAATCAGATAATGAGCTTATTGGAGCATCGTATCCCTGATGAGATGTTTGACATTCCATCACATACAGTGGAACTTATGCCGCATCAATCTAGAGGAGTTCATAGGTGGGAAGGCATCAATGCTACTTCACTTGACATTATTTAGACTGACACACCACTAAGTCAATGCATTATCTCAATATTAAGTCAGTGCACCAGCCTAATGGAAGATTCAATGGGAGGAAAAGCGATTATATTAAAAACAAATTGTTCACAAAACGTGCTCTGCTGCGGAAACACATTAAAAATTCAATATTTAATGTAGAATCACTAATACAGCAATACAAAATTTACAGGCACGCGAAAGAGCTGCTTGTGTTTAGCTCTTTGAGGCAGACTGGAAAATGAAAACAGCTGTCAAACCTCCCACCAACACAGTCACTGCCAAGGCCACAGTAGGCAATGGGGATGTCAGCCCAAAGTTCTGCATAGCAAGGTGAAAATGAAATCAGAGTCCAAAGAAACACTATATCAAAAACATTCTACCCACATAATTCGCTTCCGATATCAGCGAACTCTGACAACAGAACATGGATATAAAATTCAGAAAACTTGAGCGAAACAGTGTTACAATATCTCCTACAAGCAGTTTAGACATTGAACTTCCAGATAACATGCTACAAGTGAAAAGTATATACAGACCAAAATAGATGCAGACATAGTTCTTTACCTGATTAAATCCATTCTACCATATATAATACAGAACTCACTGCCCAATCATGAAATTTCAACTTCCGAATAAAACTACAATGACAGTCCACACTCTGACTATGTCAGCTGAAATCCTGACATATACTCATTCTTATATCAAGGTCATGAAACCCTTATAGAAGAATTATCATATGAAATCAATGTATTTACATCTAATTGGAACATAAGAATAGAATCTTATAACAGCTAGTCTCCCTTTCTTCGTCATAAGAGACAATCATAGTTCCAGCATTCCAGGTGAAGTGATCAAGCACATCGAATTGGTCTGACACACCACTTTTAAAGAAGACTAGTTTCTACTAAGGACCCTTGTATAGTTGATTGCTCAAGCTTTACGCATAACATTGAATTGTGTTGTCTCATCCACACAAACAAGCATTGGAGGCTATATAAACATATGAGATACTTGAGGATCGCAGAACAGCCAAAAGATCATAAAGTCTCCAAATAAAAAGAGAGAAAAAAGACATTGAGGTATAAAGGACAAAACAAATTCTACACTAAAATGCAAATGTTGTGGTTATGAGAAACAAAGACATGATATAATACAAAAAATAAAATTACAGTCATCCAATCAGTATATAAATTTGCTTAACATAAATAACGCACAAGGACACCATACCTCCAGAAGCCCCTTGCCAGTTGAAATTTCAACAGTGAGCGCCACAGCAAACCCAATCATAGCCAGTCTTCCTAACCATACATCCAAGCCACTGCCTTCATTCGAGCTCTGCTCAGATCTTATATTATTTGCTCTTGCTTTGAATTTACGCCTTGTATTACCCGCGCTCATCACTGAACAATCACATACTCCATAAATTGTTGACCACCACGCACTATTTCTCAAAACTTCATTATTACTCATACAAAAGAGGTTCCCCTTTTGACCTCCCCCCTTCAAAACCCTGTCTATGCCTCTCACAATGTTAGCCAAACGCGTAAAACCTAGTCACATCTCCCTCGCATGGACCAAAATTGGGAAATGTGTCATGTGCGTGTGTGCGCGCGTACGCGTGTACATGCGAACACCAAATGGATTTAGTACCTCTAACAATTATTACAAATTCAACACTCTAACTTACTAGCTTTTCAACATCATAGTCAATCACCCTTTGCTAGTTCTCCTTATTAATTTGCTATCCGAAATTCTGAATGTAACAATCACTTTTCCACAACGTATAGCTTGAGAGAACATCTAAGAATGCCATTATATAAGAGCTTATCCTAAGTAAGTGATAACAAATTTTACACTGCATATAAATATATAATATACAAAGAAGATAGCAAAGACTTACCAAGGGAACGAGCAGGAGTAAAAGATGCGATCTTTGGAGAAAAACTCGATGTGGGTAGCCTTGCAACTATAGGAGACTTGTGCAGATTTGGGCCACGTACACCTGTAGACAAAATGCAGACAATATAATGCTGTCATATCTTTCTTTTTTTTCCCATAATAGTAGATAAGTAAAGAGAGAGAGGGGAATACCGTTGAAGGGGAGATGAAGAGAGGCAGAGACTTGAGTGGCGGCCATGGTTGGTTGAAGTAGAATGCAGAATTAACAAAGTGTTGGAGTTGTGGCGCCACAAGAAAGTTCGGTTAAGATCAGTTGATACAATGACACTGGCTTTCTATCTTCAAAGTAAGCCTTGGAAATGATCATAAGTTCATAACAACCGTTGGCAGGGAATGATACACTTGTCATCGTTCGGTTCATGCTTGTCTTTTGTTGGTTTGGGCCGGATAATATGTGAACCGGGTTCATTGATCAATTGTTTAAGATTCTAATGAGTGTTTTGGTTGTGAGAAAATTTGTAGAACAAAATTTGGTTGCTAATTTACACATTTAAATAAAAAATGGTTGGCAATTGTAAGAGTCTTAAAATTTTCAATTAATTTTGAATTTTAGAAATATCTTAAAAGTTTTGACATTATCTTATCTAATCATATTTATAATTTTATCGGAATACTAATCATTACATACTAAATTTATGATCTAACTTTTTTTGTTCTTTGAGGATCATACAAATTATAAAGTTAATTGTTTCAAAATATTGGAGACTTTTGAAAGTTAAGGATTTCTGCTGATGATATACATGGCTTGCGTGTGATATTTAATAATGAAAAGTGTGCATTAAATGGTAACAGTAAATGTAGCTAATGTTTTTGCCTATAAATAGACCATCGTAACTTTGTAAAAATCGCACCGCACTCGAGTAACTTCTTTCTTATTCGTTTGCACTTCTTCTCTACTATTTTCTCATAAAGACTTTTTTTTTAAAATTAGTGACAGTGGAAATTTTAACACTCAAAAGTTTTTTTTTTCTATAAGAAATAACAATTTAATATGGCAAAATTGTTGGGATAATCCCTACTTCGAATATTGCTAGGAATAATCCATACTTCAACCCTTGTAGCCCAGAACGATCCAATGACATTTTAAAATATGTCAACATGTAAAATTTAAATTTTGGCTATGCATATATCCATTAGATTTAATATATTTCATAGTCAAAATTAAATTTGACGGCTTAATGCAAGGTTTATTTTACCAAAAAACTTGTTGAAAAACATAATTAGGTCGTTCCTGACTACAAGGTCTGAAGTAGGGATTATTCCCGATAATATTTGAAGTTGAGATTAGTTTGAAATAATTGGTCAAAGTAGGGATTATTTTGAGCAATTTCGCCCAAAAAAATATCAATTGAATCTCCAACATTCTTTTATAAATGCCATGTTTAATAGGCAATGAATTTATCCATGTAATTCCATTTTCAAAAAATCTGAAAGCTATATTCAAGCAAGAAACATCTCCACCAAACAATTCAAAGAAAGTCTAAAAACGCCTTATTTCCCGGTAAAACTCAAAATTCTGGTAATCTAGTTGAGCTAACCGCAATCATATGAAAGAAACTGAGCAACTGCCACATGTCAATGGCTTCCTTTCAAGCAAAGCAAAATGTTGTCCAAAACAAGATTTTCTCATTCTTGTCAACTTTTTTCTCATCCTTTTCTTCTGCAGATACATCCATCAACTATTTACCACATCATCAAAAAAAAAATCCATTTTGATTATCATGAGCAAAGGCAACTTTCTCAGGTAATTTCATCAACCCACTTGTAAATGATCATTGCTATGCCTACCCTTTATTGCTTTTACTTGTTTGCTGTTAAATTTAGGTTCATTTATGCAGAAAGATAAAACCTTTGAGGTGCTTTTTTGTTCCTGTTCAATTTATCCATGTGGGTTTCATGTTAATTTAGTACACAAACTTCAATTGATGGAAAATGAGGTTGATAAAGAAAAAAGGAAATGGTAAAATGTCTTTTTTTTTTTTAATATTTGTCTTGTGGTAATTGTTTTTGGAACTTGGTCATGTACATTGTGAATTCTACATTTTCTTTTAGCTTTTTTTTTTAAAACTCATTGAGGAAATGATGACAATGGAGAGTGCCTAGAATATGAATTTGATCCTTGACATAAGAATTTGATGGGTTAATTACAATAAAGATCATTACTTTAGAAACTATATTAGTTTTGGTAGGTATGCTCCTGCTTGCATTTGGTGTATATTGATTTACCTTTTGTTCACGGCCTTTCATGGTTTGCCTGACAATTTGTAATGTGGCTGCTATCATGTTATTTATAGGTTATGAACAAATAGGATATATAGGTGAGAGTTTAACTGTTTTCCCAAGTGATTGAATTGTAAAAAAGTGTCATTCTTGTGGTTGATTTTGATGCAGTTGCTGAGAGTGTAGATATATACATACATGTTGAGGCGTGTTGGTCGTTGTAGTCTGTCGCAAGATGTCGAGGCTGTGGACATATGCTGCATTAAGTTTGGTGTCCACCCTGGCTTTTGTCTGTCATGCTATTCATAGCAGTGGTCAGTTCTACTCAGCCGTGGTATATCTACTGACTTCAAAGATTAGTTTGTTGCTTCATCTCAACATGGGCCTCGTAGTTATGTGTATCTGGTGGCATTCGAGCAAGGAACTATTCCTAGGTTCGCTTCGAGAGGCTGAGATTGAGAGACTGAATGAGCAGTCATGGAGGGAGGTTATGGAGATACTGTTTGCTATCACTATTTTTCGTCAAGACTTTTCCGTTCCTTTTCTCGCTATGGTCACAGCGCTCCTCTTGATCAAGGCTCTGCATTGGTTAGTCCAGAAGAGGGTGGAGTACATTGAAACAACTCCAACGGTAAACATGTTGTCTCATGTCAGGATCGTTTCCTTTATGGGCTACCTTCTTCTTATAGATGGTCTTTTCCTGTACAATTCTTTGAACGTGTTGATGACAACGCAGAGAGCTTCTGTTTTACTCTACTTCTCATTTGAGTAAGTCACTTATTTCATGCTGTGCTTAAACCTTTTTTGCAGCATTTGGCTATTGCATCAGTTGATTTTTTTGACGGATCTTGCCCAGTTGAATGGTTGCTAGATCATTTTATTGTCTCTTGTCTGCTTGATTGTGTTGCATGAAATGGTTCAATAGTGCAACATATATGTCAAATTGTGAGACTCTGGGCTTATGCTATGGCCTATGAACATGTTTCAGGTATGTAGTACTGGCTACAACAACCATTTCCACATTTGTCAAGTATGTACTACATGTGAGTGACTTACTAATGGAAGGACAATGGGAGCAAAAGGCTGACTACACATTCTGCTTTGAGCTTTTCCGTGCTTTGCTGCACCTGTCCATGTACCTGAGCTTTTTTGTGGTGGTTTTTATGTAAGTTAGTTTCTTTGTCCTTAGAATGGTCATACAAATGAAGCAGTCTCTTTAAGTTCCCTGATATACCTCAAAAAAAGGGTAGGACTAGATGGTATTAAGATGGTATTAAGGTTGTGCTTATGAACTTACACTGGCACGAGGAAGAATCTGAAGTTCAGTTTCACTGGAATTTTGTATCTCACAAGTGACAAGCCCATGCATCATCATTATTGGTTCCTTGATTGAAAATATTAATTTGTATATCTGATATGATTATTCAGGAAATATGGCGTTCCCTTGCACATGGTAAGAGAAATATACGACACATTCCGTAACTTCAAGGTCCATGTTTCTGACTATGCACGTTATCGGAAGATCACACTAAATATGAACCAACGTTTTCCAGATGTAACATTAGAAGAACTAAACACGTAATTTCCCTCTTCATTTTGTTTTCTTTTTTTCTTCTTTTCATTCTGTTTTTGTAACGTGCTTTTGTAATGAGTCCTTTCCATTTCCCGTCGTCATGTAGTTGTGTTCATCATATTTAATAAGACGTCCTTCCTGCTGTGATGTTCAGAAGCAACTTGACTTGCATCATCTGCTGGGAGGAGCTGTCAATTGCAAAGAAGTTGATTTGTGGTCATCTCTTTCACATGCACTGTCTCCGGTCCTGGTTGGAGAGACAACATACTTGTCCAACTTGCAGGGCTCTAGTGATGCCACCTGAGCCTGATACCATCTTGTTGACTGATTTAGGAGCGTCTCAATCAGATGTTAACCAACCAGGTATGCATTCTTGGAGATGTTCAGCATGCATCTGGGATCTTCGCGCAAGCTCAAGTCCAGAATGATCTAATTTAGAGGCTTTCTTTTCTCTTGTGAAAGTTTTCTTTCACATTTGTGTGTTTATTTATTTTAGTTTTTACAATTTTAAACTGCCCCCAAATAGCTAATATTGCCTCATAAATGTTGTTTTTTTCGCTTTTCATTGTGATCCAATGTATGACAGTTGTAGCTTCCACTGGAACATCTGCCGAGGGTTCAATTGGAGGCAGTGACGTCTTAGATGACACTTTCAATGCTAATCAAGAAAGATTTCAGGATACTGCTGCAGCTGCTTCTATACATGAGAAAACTCTTGCTTACCCTTCACCTAGTAGCTTAATGAGGCGAGTGCTTCTACTCTGAATTTTGAATTGAGTACATCTTGACTAATAGGTTTGACCGTAAAGGAGCATTATAATTTTTTTCCTCCCTCTCTATGATGACTGCTGCAGTTATAGGTTTCTATATTTTCCATGTTCATTTTTTAAGAGTGTAAACTTTTTATTGTTGTCCGATGGACTGTTGTGCTATGTCTTTGCAATACGAATTTATTACAGACAGAAATGTTCTGCTTCCAGTATAAAGAGTTTAATAATCAAGGTGCTGCATACTGGGAAAAAGGGAACAGTGTGGAGGAGGAAACTGTTCTTTTGTCTTCCAGTTTCTTGCCAACAGGAAAAAAAAAACAGTTAGTGATTTGACATAGCTTTACGGGTTCTGCCTGCATATCGTGTCTTATGTGGAACACTGGAACTGGAAGCTAGTTGCAAGATAGCTAGCAGATACCATCATTTCAGTCTGATGAGAAAAGATGGTTAGACTAATTCTTGCATTGCTCAGTGCCTTGGTTAAGACTAGTGCCACTTATATTACCTGAATTTCGCCTCTGTAATTTTGATATTACATGCATATGATGTATGAAAATACTTATGCCATCGAAAATGTGTCTGCCTGTGATCTTTGCACAGCTAGATTACATCATAGGTTTAGCCAGTAAGACCTCAAGAGTATGTTTAACATCCATGATCCCTTTTATCTTGTGCAGGAACCATTATTTTTATCAATAGTCTATGGATCAGTTGTCAGTTGGAACTCACGAGAACACTCACGGACATCAAACTGAGGTACATATAGCAAGCTTTTGCAGCTTTGTTACGAGGATTGTTAACTTTTTCTATCATATTTTATTTCGTAATGAAGATTCAACTTATATGTATAAAAACTGAGAGAATATGAGAAAATATCAATGATTGACCCTCAACATGTAAAACATGGAAAGCCTGGGAGTGCTCATAGATGTGCTGCCATCATATGGCGTCGTCGTAAAGAAAGCTACTGGGAATTGTTATCCTTACTGGTCCTTCAGAGCTTTTGGCCTGGCCTATGGTAGAAGGTTTTCAAGTAACTGTTTAACCTCTCATTTCTGGACTCTTGCTTAGTGGTTAGTAGTTAGCTCATAGGTATATTTGAAAGACAGTGTGTTTACCAACTGTAGTGTACATTCCTTTGCTGACTGTAAAGAAAAAATTGAATAGAGTAATCTACTTGTATAGGCGAAATCTGAAATTTGAAGATGTATATTCTTCACATCCTTGTATAGTCTCATCTCAGATTGAAGATTTGAAGTGTAATTATGTAAGCATATTACTTCAAACAAGAAAATTACTTCAAACAAGAAAATTTACTTAACATAGTACAAGCTTGTTTGTCATAACAGCAGTCTGTTTTTTTCTTTCCCTTTCTCTCCTCGTTAGTACAATTGCCGGGCAGGGTTGCAATTGACAGTAATGCAAAGAACCCTGAGCATTGTCTGCCTCCCCCTCCTTAAGTTTCTATCATAGTCTGTCAAAGGGAAATACATCCAGAAACCAGGCGCAGACGAAAGTTCTAATCAAACTGAGTTCAAAGCTCAAGTTTGAATCTTTCTTCAGAGGTCAGAACTATCAAGTTAGCGCATCACTTATAGCCTCTGAGAGATCTGGAAAGTGTGGAAACATTCGCAAACCTGTTTTTGGGTGGCCTTGAGAATGAAGCCTCCTTTTAGAGAAGTCAGGCAAAGTCAAATTTGTCACGGGCAGTGCAGTTGCTTGTCGACCTGTGTCATTCTTCCTCAGCTCTTCACCAAGACCAAGTCTTGAATGATGCCAGATGCAATCAAGATCAAGGTTAAGTTCACACAGTTGACATATGTACTTGTATCCTGATATCGAACCCCTGCAAAATGAACAATAGTCATCCTGAGAGCATGTTCTTCTGAGCACCAGTGGATGAGGAGGGTGCAATGGGTGGACCAAATACAGGGGCCACTGACTACACACAGGGTGCAAATAGAACTCACACACTTTGCATCTATACATTCGATTATTCTCAGGTCCTTGTGTCCTGCATAAATTGCACGGTTTGAAGTATGGCCTGAGTTGCAGCTCGAGCTCGTGTTGGGGATGCAGGTGAGAGATCAGCCTAGTGGGATTCCGGGCACAGACCTGGTGGAACCCAACATTACAGTCAACACAAAGGAACCTCAAACCGTCCCCTGGGTTTTTGCAGAGATCACAGGTGAAGGTCTGCCTTCTATACTCCGCTACAATTGAGTGTTCAGAGTGGGCGAAAGTATCAATGACGTCGTACTGGATGCCATTTTTCTGGATCTCTTCAGATGTCATGTGGTGTAGGAGCCATGTGACGGGGCTCTGAGCACAAACTTTATGCAAGTCGTAGTCGCATTGAGCACAATGGTACCGTTGTCCCTGCCCACGGCCTGCACAACTGTTGCAGCGAAATCCTGCATCATCAGGCTGAGTGTATGTCAGTGGGTGAGGATGAGAGAAGTGCTCTTTGATATTTGTCGTTGGGCTTTCCTGAACTGTTTCCGACTCCAATTTCCTTTCCCTGGTTCTCTCCCTTTCTAATTCTTTGTCTTTCAGTTTCATGCAATTCCTTTTAGGATCCCCAAACATCATTGGCACTCTCGCTTACCTCTTTCTTGGGGTGGATAATCTGGTGTTAGCGGGCTAACTATATATACAGAGAGGGTCCAGAAGCGAAGTTTCTTAGAAGCTTGTTTCTATGTTTACTCTTTGATAAGTTGGCAGAGGGGAAATTTCAGCGGTGTCCCAAGTAATTTGGGGCCTGGTATGAAAGCAAAATATGAGGCCCCTAAATCATTAATAAGTCAGTTGACCAGATTTCCTACGCGTTTCTTTAGCACTCCGTACATGACTCTTGACTAAGTCGGGGGCCTTCCAGACTATCAGTCTGTATCCTACACCTTCTGCTGCTACTCATATTGAATTGATGTTGCTCATGCGTCTGCCTGTGATCTTTGCAGTATTAGACCACATCTTGTGCGGTAGACTTTCAGCAAATGGACTCAATCATATATATCTGTAACGTCTTAGATGACTATTTTATGCGCAAGAACCATTTATAGTTTTATACTTTATTCGTCCACAATTTGTGGATCTTTGGCTAACTCTGCAGGCATCCGTTTCATGGATGGACAAGTTTTTCCAGGTAATGACATCGTCAACCATTACGAAATCAGTTTAGCACCCCACCTAAAGCATACTAACTTGTTCAGTGGAGCAGTGGCTTATGGATCAACTGTTACCCGTCAGATGGAATCTGAGGAAAATGACCTTGGCATCATCCTAGCAAACTAAACATCATGCAAAGAAACAATTGCAGCATAATATGAGGGTTTCAACTTTTTGTCTTTATTTAGATTTCACGATGCAAGTTCAACTTGTCTGCAGAGACTAAAAGAACATAAACAAAGTGAAATCAATGATCGGGCATCATCATATTACAAGGGGAGATGCTTTACACGATACAAGCTTGTTTGTCATTGAAGCAGGCTTTATTTTTATTTATTTTTTCTCCTTGTAACATTCAAACCAAAACAGTCAAGTACAGGCCTATTTACAGGGTCACAAATAAAGATAATGCAACAAATCCTGAACAACCAGAAACCAGGCGAAATTATAATACAAGTTTGATGCTTTAATCAGAACTTGGAAGAGCAATAGCAGCAGCTATAGTCCTTGCGATACCTGGAAAATGTGGCAATGCTTCGGCAAGAGTTGGGTGGCCTAATTCTCTGGAGCCTTGAGACTGCCTTTGATAGAAGTCAGGCAAGGTTAAATTTGTTACTGGAAGAACATTTACCTGTTGACCTGTGTAATTCTGCCTCAGCTCTTCGCCAAGACCGAGTTTTGATTGATGCCAGATGCAACCAAGATCGAAATCAAGCGCACATTTTGTACATCTATATTTATATCCAACCATTGGACCCCTACAAAATGCACAATCGTAAATGTCAGAGCTTCTTCTGAGCATCAGTGGATGAGGCGGGTGCAGTGGGTGGACCAAGTACAAGGGCCACTGGCTGCACACAGGATGCAAATAGAATTGGCAGTCTTTGCATCTATACATTCGATTGTTCCCAGGTTCTTTGCTCCCACATAAATTGCATGTTGTGAAGTGTGGCCTGAGCTTCAGCTCGAGTTCGTGTAGGGGATGCAGGTGAGAGATCAGCCTAGTGGGATTCAGCGCACAGACTTGGTGGAACCCAACTTTACAGTCATCACAGAGGAACCTTAAACCGTTCCCTGAGTTTTTACAGAGATCACATTTGAAGGACCGCCTTCTATACTCAGTAACCACTGAATGCTGGGAATGACCATAAGTTTCAATCACATCCCACTGGACGCCGTATTTCTGTATCTCTTCAGATGGCATGTGGTGTAAGAGCCAAGTGATCGGCCTCCGAGCACAAACTTTGTGCATGTCAAAGTTGCATTGGGCACAGTGGTATCTGTGTCCCCGTCCACTGCCTGCACAGCTGTTGCAGGAGAATCCTGCATAATCAGGCTGAGTGTATATTAGTGGATGGGGATGTGAGAAATGTTCTATGATATCTGTTGTAGGGCTTTCCTGCAAAGTTTCGCGCTCCAATTTTCTTTCCCTATCCCTCTCCCTTTCTATGTCTATGTCTTGCTGTTTCATCAAATGCCTTTCTCCCCCACAAAACATTTTTGCTTTATTCTTCCGTTGGCTTAGCTGCTATCGCCTATCAGTAGGTTTCCTAGATATATAGAATGGTGAACTTCCTCTGAAACTTTGCCTCTGCCTTCTGTCTTAAAAGTTGACATTGGAACTGTTCATTACTTCATATTGATTTTTTAAACTTCTAGTTATACTATATACTTATATAATTCATTTGAACTTCTTTTCTATCAACTTATATTTGATCTTTGTCATGACAGCCATATCGAAGAACAAGTAAACAAAGAATTGTGCATATAATTTCTTCATATACCTCTGTTGATACTTCTTGGCTGATGCAATGACACATTTGACTAACAATCCACTTAAAAGGATTATCATATGCTATTTGAAAAATTTTAATCTATGTATATTGCTATTGACCTTGACTGAAGAATTTCAGGAAACCCACAAAATCGATTATCAATTTGTGCATGACGATGATAATTTACTTCTTGCAGGTGGTGATTTTGACAGGCCTGGGTACGAGTATTACACAATGTAGTCGTCGAGGAATTTGAAACGGTCAGTTGCTGAATTCAGAATTATTGTTGCCTGCAGCATATTCTTTGATACCTGTGAAGTGTTCAGACTTTAGAGTTACAACAAAAGAAAATTTCAGCTCATCCTTGCATACCGTGTGCATTATGTTGAACAATGATAAAATTCAAAGTCCGACAAAAGCTTTGTTGTTCTGCTTGCGTGGGTTTGATGCATTCTTGTTTCCTGAGCACTTGAGCAGTGAAGACTTAGCTTGTACATCAGTACATGAGTCCGTGTTTGCAACTTATCACTTATTTTCTGCTTCCAATTAACACCAGATATTGCTGTCTAGACGACCGTCATGCGGATGTACAAGACATGGCAGGAGATTAGTAGGAAAATGTTCGTGAAGTTACCAAAAGTACATGCGAAATTGGAATGGAAAGCGCTCAACTTTGAGCATATTTGCTTTTCAATAAAAATAAAACAAATATCATGTAGGCTGAAGACTGAAGTACACAGAATTTGGTATAACAACTTGTGAAACTAACTTCAAATGAAATTTTCTTATAAGTTAAAAGTTGAATAACTTTACTAAAAGCTCTTTAAAGGTTAAAAAAAAATCATCCTAACATTTTTATTTCCCACCCAACTTTCATGGTGCCAAGTGTGAAGTAATAGACTAATATATAAAAAAAAAGGACAGTAAATATTATAACACTCCATCAATACTTTTCGGTTCACCCTTCATCAAAGAAAATAATATCACATTTATCAAAAAATGACTTCCATTCCGATCCTTTTCTATTTTTGTGAGTGACAACATTAGTACGTTCTCTCAAAGTTGTTCAATGCAAGAACAAAAAGAAGACCATTAATTAGGCTATTACCTGAAAAAAGAAGAACAAGCAGCTTTTTTTTTTGTCCAAAAATAAATAAATAATAGTTACAGCAAATGGGTGCAAGAAAAATGACAGCTTGTCACGAAAAAGTAACAAAAACTTCACTCGTCAGTCTTCTCTTTGAGTGACTTTCTTTTACCAAGGTTGGATAATAATGCCAAAAGACACAAGGTCAATCTCCAACCTTGAGCTTACTTACCAAATATACAAACGTGTAAACTTTTTCAGTCTCCAAATTTCCCATTTTTGCATCATCACTCTCCAGCAGCCAGGTAGTGACACAGGACTCCACTCTCTCTCATCTCCTCACTTCCCAGCCCTCTCCAAATTAAATGGCATTATTCTCGGTTGTCTCCACCCCAACAGCTTACTACCACCACCCTCTTAAAGTTAGACACCAGCAGCATCACCACCCTTTCTTACCCAGTACTTGTGTTTCTTACCCACCTGTGATTCTCCACCGCCGACCTTCTCCTGCTAGCTCATTGATCAACTTAACCACCAAAGGCAGTAAATACTTGCAGCATACTAGTAGTAGGCTTGGTCTTATTGTCAGAGCTGAAGATAAGGCACGTGATGGGCAAGCTTCTCCTCCTGATCAGTTTCTGGTAATCAATCTTGTTTTTTAGCTTCTCCTTTTCTCTTTTGTAAAGTTTCAATCTTTTTGCTTTTTTGGTGTTGGGTTATTGTGTTTTGGTTTGTATGTAGTGTTTTGTCTTGTTTGTTGCAAGAAATGACTTGGGTGTTACTCATTTTAGGATAAAGTTTGATTTTTTACTTACTTGTAGGTTTGTTAGCTGTTACCAACTTACCACCTTGTTAAATTGGAGAGTACTATCATGCAATTAGCCAATTAGGTAGGTTGTTTGAAGTATGCTGCTACTGAAGTAGCAAATGTAGGAACCAAGAGATGGTAATTATGATGATAGAAGATTCCCTTGAATGAAAAAAAAAAAAAAAGAAAGAAAGAAAGAAGGAAGATGGATGGTTATAAGATAAGATCATAGTAGCTGAAATCTAGTTATGAAATGTGAAGGAAAATCCTGAATTGAACTGAAAATTCGGGGGAATAAGGTTTGGAGAAAGGAGGGTGAATATCATATCAAATACAGTCAATTCGATGGCTAATGAAAGATGGTTTAGGTATTTATAAATACAAGGCCAAAAGGTGGAAACTTTATTCATTTTTCTGTCATTACTCATTAGGCACTCTAATTGTACATGAATAATTTTAGTAGTCTTGTCCTAGTGGTTGCTAGATGATGGTTTGGATGTTGATAGAGTGATATTCAAGGCCAAAGGTTTTTTTTTGGTTGAATGGTGAAATAAGGCCAAGCTTGATGATCATTGCAATTGTGTTATTGCAGTTTACTTCTAGTTTCATATTTAGCTGATACCATATTCTCAGGAGCCGATATCCTTATCAGGAGAATGTGATCCTATATGTTCAGTTGACGAAACAAGCTCTCGAGATCAAGAAGGCATTAGTGAGCCAAAGACTGACTTGCTGAAAGCTCTTGCTATCCTTGCAGCTGCTTTGACGGGGACTGCTGCCATTAACCATCAATGGGTTGCTGCCAACCAGGTTCTCTTTTATGCTGCCCGAATTATGGATGACACTATACTGCAAAACTGAAGTATACTTCTTGATAGAGAGTGGTTGTTGATCTCTGTGTGTAGGATCTCGCTATGGCGTTGCTGTTTGGAATCGGATATGTGGGGATCATCTTTGAAGAATCTCTAGCATTCAACAAAAGTGGAGTAGGGTTACTGATGGCAGTGGCGTTATGGGTCATAAGGAGCATTGGGGTAAAGTATTCCTATGCTGCTCGTGTAAATATGGCTTCGACCTATCATGCAGCCATGAAATATTGTACTAGCTGTAGACCTGAGTCATTAACAGCATTGAATTTTCTGTCAAGGTGCTGTTTGACGGAAGCGTGCAGCAACATGTTCGATTGTCATTTTCTGTTAACTATTTTGCAGGCCCCCTCAACTGAGGTTGCTGTGTCTGAGCTAGAACATGCCACTGGTGAAGTAAGTCAGATTGTGTTCTTTTTGTTGGGAGCAATGACAATTGTCGAGATAGTTGATGCTCATCAAGGATTTAAGCTGGTCACCGAGAACATAACAACACGAAAGCCACGTACTCTTCTGTGGGTGGTAAGTATTCAGCTTCTTGTTTTACTTGTTCACATAAGAGTATCAGATATTATTGTCACTTTCCTGAGAACAACACTGCAGATTTGTAATACTGAACTATTGTAATTTTTTTTATATACCTTTGGTAATTATTGTATAAATGATGCTGCCAGAGTAGAGTGTCATAATTTCACCTTCAAGATGCTGATTTTATGATTATCCCAAGAGAGGGGAGGGGGAGATAATCAAGGCGTCAAGCTAATATCTGAAACTGGTCTGCCGGCCATAAAATGGATGCTTGTCTGCAGACAGACTACAGTTCAATGTAGGTTCTGATTTTGGATGGGGGAGCAGTACCAGTAATAACCAGTTTCACTTTATTGACCTAAACTGTGTAAATTATGGTTCTTTTGAAATGCTATAAGTGACATAGATCCATATTTCCCCTTAGCTTTGCACACTGCACTACACCCTTTGTGTTTCTAAATGGCTTATTCTTGAAACCTCTTTGCTTGCGGGGGCAGAAAGCCTGGAACTGATCAAATTCGGGGAAAACATGAAAGCGGGCCTCCATGAACTGTCTTTCTGTCTTTTCTCTTCTTCTTTTTTTGGAGAGGGGGGGGGGGGGGGGGGGGGGC
>ONZK01003693.1:91135-104478 GCA_900322385.1 Pharnaceum exiguum
TTTCCTGGTTTGCTGGATACTGTACCCTCTGAAGTTATAGTTAAAAGATTGAATCTTGTGCAGAGGGCGTGGGAATTTCTTTCCTTTTGGGAAGAGGTCTTTCTGGTGTTTATGTGGAGTACTTTAGCAGTTGAAACTTGAAAGATTGAATCTTTGTTTCGAGGCATGGGTTGTTATTATATTGTTAGTTGAGGATATTTCGCGCTAAACCATGAGATTGGTGAGCTTCATATGGGTGTTTGATAGCAATTGATATCAGTATATCATTATTGGGTGTAACTTGCAAAGGAGTAATAAAGACTAGTGAGAATCGAGCACTTGCTTGAGCATCTCTCTTTTCTCTCTAATTGGAGGTGAAAAATTATTGATCAAAGTGAAAGTAAAAGAAAAAAGACAAAATCAGTTTATTAGCACCCAAGTGTAGTTTGAGTGTGTCTCAATTGTATCATTGATCTGTTATCAACTGACTTCCCAAGTTCCTGTCCAAGTAGGCACCAGCATATGTTAGGCACTTGTGAGAATGAGTTTTTCCTTCTTCTCTCTTCTTTTTGAAAAAGTTTCATTTCAATCAATTTGTGGGATTGACTTGAGCAAATTAAGAGTGGCGAGCTTGTAGATGAGTTATATTTTGATTATGGTTAGAAGTGGTAGTGAATGGTTTGTGTGCATTGTATAAGCTGTGGACTAATGGGGTGGCGAATATGCTTCTACATACTAGGTGGCGCTTGCATCTGGAGACGGAAAATACTTTGAAAAAGTGAGAGAAACACAGCTAGGGATGAAAATGCCGAATTTGGTTTGCGTGGATGCAAAGGGGTTGAAGCTGAATGCAGACAATCTTCACTTGTCAACTGAGGCTCAGGTTAAGTTGGGTGGTATGTTGGCTGAAGCCTACCTCTGCAATTTTCATGAAGCCTCTTCGGTCATCGAGCTGCCACTGGAGCAGGAACCATATTCTGATTCTAAAGGCAAATTGAAAACTCACCCTACTATGCTTTACCATGTTTCTACAACTGTCCTGCCTTTGGTTCTGTTTGTTTTGATGGCCTATTTCATTGTGTACTATCCCCCTCCATTTTGAGCTTTTTGATGAAATAATTTGGTAGAGCTGCTGTCATTGGTTACAGGTTTCAACTGTAGTGATAATGTTGCAAGATGGATGCCTATTTTTAAGTTGTAGAAGATGAGTGTTTTTGGTTTTCTTTTGTGGCAGGTATTGACACTGTTCAAGATTGAGCCATAAATGCGACATCCATTTCATGCTATTCTCATATATTTGCTTTCGACTTCTGAGAGAAACAAAGCATATAAGTATCTGATTCTGCATCAGTTTTGCAAGCTTCTGATTGTGTTTTTTTTTTTTTTTTGATAAACATGATGTTATCTTTGACATAATGGAGGACTATAGTTGCCCTTTGCCCATGCTCCATTGTGTATCTATTAAAAAAATGCTCATGTAGAGAGGGATCCTTTGATCATTTGGTGTTGTTCTTGTACATTTTCTGAGATCTCCAGACATCCTTCACTGATGTCGGCGGAACTGGTCCTGTAAGTTTGTAAGAACTCCGGAAAGAAAGTTGTTTGGACTCAACAAATGTTGTTGTTACTAGTGATGGAAGTATTTTGTTTAATTCATCATTCATAGGTGTATATAGGATCTGTTGACACTTGAATATGAACTCGTGAATGCAGTTTTTTTTTTTGAAGAGACGTGAATGCAGAGTTTAGTCTCATTGGATATCCGAATAATTGGCTTCTTGGCTATCTCATAGTTCTTGAAATGAAGTAGTGATAAGCCTCCCCTGTACTGGGTTTTGAAGTGTAAGATGTAGTAGCACCAGTAGGGCTTGTTCCTTAGTATTTTTTTTTTCATTTCCCGGGTGTATTGGTCTTCCTTGTTGAGTCCACTCATACAGTATACTCCGTAATAATTGTTTTTTTTTTTTGAAAAAAAGCTCACTGACTGATGGTCATCAAGACCTTAAGACTCAAGCAGCCTGCCTGAGTAAGTGAGTAGAGGTGTAGTGTAACTCACAGTCTCTCGTGACGTTGTGAGAGTTTAATGAAAGGCTGGTGGTGACATAAAAAGCAAGTATACACTTTTACTGGATGTGTCAGCGTAAAAGCATCTTGTTATAGCACCACGAGGATATTTATGAGCGTGGCAGTACAAAATCTAGCAGGCTTTTTGAGAAAAAAAGCCACATGCGTCACAACGTCAGAGATTTAACATAAAGTAGCAAAGTCAAAATTACATTTAAAACGGTAAATGACAAGCCCATAACAAAGGAATCAATGAGAAAATGGTAAAATAGCTGATGCAATGTGCATCTTGCTGCGAAGCTGCGGTCTGCGACCATGCACAAGCGACCTAGCGTATGAGCTTGGCAAATCCAACTTGACAAAGAATCAAGTTTGAGGGCTCACCTCAGTACCTCACCAACTCATATGGGTCCCCGCAGTTCTTTACTCTTGTTAGGTTATGTTTCGCTAGCCGCTAACGAAATGTAGGTAATGCTCCCATAATTTTGCTTATAAGACCAGCATAATCAAGATTACAGGCCTACTTTTACTCTTTTAGAGCCAAAACCTCACATGTTATGTACTCAGACGTGTAAATGTTATTTCATCATGTTAAAGGTAGCTAGTAGGTAGGAGGCTTGATTGTCATTACCCTTAGTACCTCTTTTTTGAGCCAAAAACATATTGCATGTACATCTCTTACATAACTCTTAACTTCAATTCAATTTTTTTTTGGTTTCATGAGTTCAATTCAATTTAATTGGAGATAATAATAGCAGTTAACAACAAGAACAATAATAGTTTAAATAGTTCTACAAATAATTAGTTTGGTCTAGATAGAATAATTCAATTTAGTTTAACCCTAAACGATTAAGTTTAATTTAGCATATTTAAACTATATAATCTTTTTATTTGGTTTTACTCCATAATCTTAAGATTAATACATATATCTATAAATGTATATACTAATAAAGTCTATAAAGAACGACCATTAGGGCATGTCCTATACAATTTTAAAAAATTTGGTTCAGTTCAGTCACTTTCAGTTTATTAGTTCAGTTCAGTCACTTTCATATCAGCTCGTTTGTCTCAATTGTAAGAAGTTGTGACATCAATACCTATTTCTAGTTCTTTGTTCATATAAACTCAATATTAATATGGTTTTAATACGTGAATGTGTGTCAAAATAATTAAGCAAAAAGTTGAGTGCAGTTAAGTTTAATTCAGTTACTTTTAGTTCACATAAGTTACTTTCAGTTTAATTCAGTATTTATAAGTTGAAAATAATAAGGTTATGTTTTGTTCGTCGTTACTACTACAGTTCAATTTATATTTTTTCAATTCAGTTCATTTTAGTTTTACTTATAATTTTAACTGCCTTCAGTTTTATTCAGTTCAATTCACCATCTTTCAGTTTTTTTCAATTCAATTCAATTTTGCTTCACATCTGACCCTAAGCACTTAATCAATTCAATGGTGAACAATGTATCTACCTCTAAATAGAAGATGATCCATCCATTTCCACTCCCATATTCCAAAGGCAACAAATCAGATTCCTTGCCACCTTCCTTCCATTTTCAATTCCCTTCTTCCATTGCCTTTTGTCCTTCGTAATCACCAATTTTCACCATTTAATAACAACAAACAAACGGCCACAAAAAACCTTCCTCTTTGAACCCTTCTTTTCCCCTTTTCACCATTCAGTCATTCACCTACCCCCAAATCCAGGTTAATTAAACAAACCAAAAACAACACAACAAAACCCAAATTCTCAAATCCCAATCCCCACACCCATCTCCAACATCGTTCACCTCACTCTCCTCCTTTCCCGCCCATCATTTCCCCTTTCGCGTCCACTCCACTCTCTCTCCTTAAAACCCCTTTAACCCCTTCCTTCATTTCCCCTCACCACATTTCCACACTTCACTCTCTCTCCCAACAACATGGCAGCCACAACAACAGTCAAAACATCAGCCACACTCATTTCACCAACCACCAACACAAAACCCACAAACACCCAACTCTTCCTTTCCTCTAAACGCCCCCTCACCCCTACTCCACTCTCTCTCCACCCCTCTTCCTTCCGCCCCACCCCCATCTCATCATCATCTCGCCCTCGTTTCACCACCCAAGCCTCCCTCTCATCGAAACCCACAGTCCTAGTAGCAGAGAAACTCGGCGAAGCAGGTCTCAACCTGTTAAAATCCTTTGCAAACGTAGACTGTTCATACAATCTAAGCCCAGAGGAACTCTGCACGAAAATCTCCCTTTGCGACGCTTTGATCGTTCGAAGTGCAACAAAGGTGACGAGGGAAGTGTTTGAGTCGTCTGGTGGGAGGTTGAAAGTTGTGGGTCGTGCTGGTGTTGGTATTGACAATGTAGATCTGAGTGCTGCCACTGAACATGGTTGTTTGGTTGTTAATGCTCCTACTGCTAACACTGTTGCTGCTGCTGAACATGGGATTTCGTTGCTTACTGCTATGGCTAGGAATGTTGCTCAGGCTGATGCTTCTGTTAAGGCTGGTGAGGATGATGGGTTGCTTTCTCTCTCTGTCTTTCTTTCTGGCATTTTGTCGAATGGTTGGTGGGTGGGGGTTGATTTTTTTGGGGGGTTTTGATCTGTGGTTTTTTGGGTTTTTAGATCTGTTGATTTTGGTTTCTGGGTATTGCTCATTTTTTTGTTTTTCTGTTTTTTTTTTTTGGGTCTGATTTTGGTGATGGGAATTGTTTGGAGATCTTGTTTGGTAAATACAATGATGAAAGATTGAATCTTTGGTTTTGAATTGTTGGCTTTTTGAGTTTTTTTTTTGTTTTTAAAATGTTCTTCTCCCTTTTATTTTCAATTATGATTTGTTCACTGATTGGATAAATGGGTTGTTGTATACTTGATGTTTGTTCTCAAAAAATAAATAAATAGGGTTGAATCATTTGCCAAGGGTGTGGGAATGAATATTGAGATGTGTTTTCCTGAGGTTTATGCAGGGTTTAGTTGTGTGATTTAGTAGGTTATTATTATAGTGGTTTGAAGATAATATCTTTGCTTCTAAGGCATGAGTAATTCTTTTGGTTAATTTTGCTTTTCTTGTCTTGTCCAGAAGAAAGGGCCTTTGTCTTTTGCTCATTTTGGTGTTTTTTCTGTTTTTGGAATGACTGGTTTTGTTGGCTGAGAGTTATTTAGTTATGCAGTGATGTTGGGCTGTGCGAGTGTTTTTTTAAAATATAAATAGTAAGTTTTATTGTGAATTCTCAGTTGCATTCCACTTTAATTTTGCTCCTTGATCGGGTGAATGGGTTGTGACTTGTTGGTTACTGATATTTGTTTGATTTTTTTCCTCCAATTGATAATTGTTCTGTTTATGGAGTGTGGTCTTACTCAGGTTTATACAGGGTTTATTTGTTGAGTCTTAGTATTTTTTTATTAATTATTGAAAGATTGAATATTTTAGTTAATCTTACTTTGTCCAAGAAAAAAGAGCCTTGCCTTTTGATGCTGAAGCTGATTCTTTATTTTCTATTGTTTGTTCAAAAAAGCATTATGTGTTCTCTGTTATGGATTCTAATCTAATGATGCTTGAAGCTTTGTTTTTGATGTAGACTTGTGCTGTGCTAAATTGTAGAACTGTGTTTAGAGAAAAATAATTGCTTTCATGAATAATTAATGAATTTGTGCCAACTCAGGCGAATGGAAGAGGAACAAATATGTTGGTGTTTCACTTGTGGGGAAGACACTGGCTGTGATGGGCTTTGGAAAGGTTGGATCTGAGGTTGCTAGGCGTGCCAAGGGGCTTGGTATGCACGTCATCGCTCATGATCCCTATGCGCCAGCTGACCGTGCTCGTGCTGTTGGAGTGGAGCTTGTTTCCTCTGAGGAGGCACTTAGGACTGCTGACTTCATCTCCCTTCACATGCCTCTTACACCTGCTACATCAAAGATGCTCAATGATGAAACATTTGCAAAGATGAAGAAAGGTGTTAGGATCGTAAACGTTGCCCGTGGTGGTGTGATTGATGAAGATGCTCTTGTGAGGGCTCTGGATTCTGGAATTGTTGCCCAGGTAATTCTTTTTGAGAAGTTTGATTCTGAGAAGATGCAATTTTCTGCTTTTTGTTGCAGACGGGGTTGATAACCCAATTACTTTCTTCTTGCAGGCTGCTCTTGATGTCTTCACACAAGAGCCTCCAGCAAAGGACAGTAAGTTGGTGCTGCATGAGAATGTGACTGTGACTCCCCATCTAGGAGCGAGTACTATGGAAGCTCAGGTATATTGACTGAGTCTTGAGCCATCTTCCGCTTATGTGTGATGTTCTCTTTTTGCTATAATCAAAATGTTTTATCTGCAGGAAGGAGTCGCCATTGAAATTGCAGAAGCAGTTGTAGGGGCCTTGAAAGGGGAGCTTGCAGCAACTGCAGTCAATGCGCCAATGGTTCCTGCTGAGGTATATTCAGTTTATTTACTGTCATCAACACTTGAATGTCTATGATCATCTAACTGTTAACCATCGGCCATTCTGTTTTTACTTTGATTTTGAAGTATCTGGTTGTCTGTTGCTCTTGCATGTTAATGAACTAAACTACCTTTAATTTCTATCTTGTTAGTAGAACCCTTCAAAAAAAAATCTTGTTAGTAGAACATTTGGCATATCTTCTCTGGTCTTGATGATAATAATAACAAGAGTCCCACTGCCGGTCTTATATAATAGCCCACCTTACAAGATTGTACAGAGTCGTACAGTGCTCACTCTTTTCAGTAGCCATGTGTAAAAGCTCATTAGTTTTCTTTATAAGCATAGGCCTGTCTGGTTTTCAAACAATACTCAAGTTTCTAATGCATTTATGACTGCCTTCGCAATTCCAGAACTGCAGTTTGGCTCTCTACACATGTTAGGAACAAAGTTTTTTTTTGGTATGAATATTGCATATTCATAACTTCCTTGTTTGCCCGATGCCAGGTCCTTACTGAGTTGAAACCATATGTTGAACTTGCTGAGAAACTCGGTAGATTAGCTATCCAACTTGTAGCTGGTGGAAGTGGTGTTAAATCTGTGAAGGTGGGTTATGCTACCTCCAGAGCTCCCGATGATCTCGACACAAGGTTGCTCCGAGCCATGATCACCAAGGGTCTGATTGAACCCATTTCAAGCACCTATGTGAACCTGGTGAATGCCGACTTCACTGCTAAGCAGAGAGGGCTTCGCATCACTGAAGAGCGGATTCTCTTGGATGGTTCTCCTGAAAGCCCACTTGAGACTATCCAAGTGCAGCTGGCAAATGTGGAATCTAAGTTTGCCAGTGCTATCTCAGAGTCTGGGGATATCAGGCTTGAAGGAAAGGTCAAAGACGGAGTTCCATATTTGACTAAAGTTGGCTCCTTTGAGGTTGATGTTAGCTTAGAGGGCAGCATTATCCTCTGCCGGCAAGTTGACCAGCCTGGAATGATCGGAAAGGTCGGTAGCATCTTGGGAGAAGAGAATGTGAATGTCAGCTTCATGAGTGTCGGACGGCTTGCTCCTAGAACTCATGCTCTCATGACTATCGGGGTTGACGACCAACCTAGCGCCCAGGTCTTGAAGAGGATTGGCGAGGTTCCGGCTATTGAAGAATTTGTATTCCTTAAGTTGTGATTTACAACTTACTCCTATGTAGCGACAGTTTTGGTGGAATTGTTGTGTCGAAGTATTGATTTGTAAACCGCTTAAGGAACAACAGCAATAATTTTGAGTTTTCCAGGAGTGTGCTCTAGTGTTGTACTCCGTAATTCTGAGTTATGTTAGACAACTTGTTCCCTATTATTCTCAACGCCGTGTCAAAGCTCGTAAAGAACGGGCATTATTATATACAGTATAATGTTAATCAGCAGCCAAAAACATTTTAAGTCATTTCATGCATTGTGCACAAATTAAGTGCCTGCACTAAGCTGAGAATCTTTCTAAGAAAGACAAAAGAACAGTAAAGAAGCTGAATTGTACACTTTAATTGTATTCTTTATTTTCTTTTTCTTTTGGCTACAAATGTACATGTACTGTAGCAATCAAATGACTAATCAGAAGTGTTGTCTTCAGCTCGAAATTGGGATGTCACTTCCTCTTCAGCCAATCAACATAAGCCGGACTAATTGCTAATTTGCTATCCCCGCGGGATCTATTACCTGATCGAGTTAGCTAAAGACAAAACGTTGAGAAATAATAGGGTAGGAAATGCGACACATATACAGTTGAAAAGCAATGTCAACTGACATGGAAGAATGTTGGTGAATAAGTAAGCTCCCTCAAGAAAGAGCTTTTTTCTCAACCATTCCTGGTTGTGAAAGACTAGGATCAGAAACGTCATCGTTTCAGGAAGAACCTAGCGGAGCAGATTCCTTCATCTTTTCCCCCCTCCTTTCAATCAGCAGAAATTCAGAGGTCCAAGCAAATACACTCATCGCAGACATCTCAAGACTCAAATAGATCAATTCATCAGTACAGCACAGCAGCCACTTCACTCTGCTGACTGCAACTTCATTAGAGATTCCATCGTAATAATTCTTGTTAGTTTACATATCTTTAAACCATTAAGATGCCACATAGAGAGCAACGAGAATATAAGATTGTGCAAAAGCTTGGTCACTAATCACTAGTGTACGGACTAACACCAACTGTCCAGGCACTTGTCAAACATAATGCTAGGAGCAGCAGCATGATGAATTTTTGAACTAGCAACCGAGATATCTACTCAAGCAACTTGCCCCGCGCCCCCGCCTTGTCCATCAAATCAAACTTGAACAATAGGAGTATAAATTAACCTGGAAAGATGAAATGTACTTTTATATATTATAAGAGTAATGCTAAAGGCTTCTCATTTCTGATCTCATCTGGACTCAACTTCACATTTTACAGAGGGCAAGCTGCAGACATTCGTCCTGTCCATATCGGACAATATTGACTTTGGACCAAACATCATCTGCGACCAGGTGCCTTGGTGAAAGCACGGAGGCGAAGTATTTGTAACTTGTAAGTGCTCACTAAGTCTATCACTCCGGTTATGCTACTGCTATAAGCAAAAAATCAATTACCATGCATACAGAAGATCTTTGAAAGAACATGGCGCTCTTTAATGATCCTGAAAATGAGCATAGACTCCTTTATTTCTAGTTTTCTACACGAGAATATTTTGTAAACTAGCACTTAAAAAAACTCAACTGCATTTCTATGTACATGGTACTCCGTACTACATACCATACACCCGTAGGAGTCATTCTGTCATTCCCAGCATTCATAAGATCAGAGCTAGTTATATCAAAAGGAATGTTGCCTCGGGTATTTTTGTTCCATTAGAATGATTAAACGTTTGTACCTTGTTTTGGAAGATCATTTGCTCCAACTTTATGATACCGAAAAGGTATAAAGGAATGACATCTCACATCGGCCTTGATACCATGGGCATCACACAGTATTCACCCAGTCAGCTTGTTCATGAGCAGAATGAAAAGAAAATAAAATTTTTTAAGAAAAACCAATGACAATAGTCAACAGAAAACGAACATTACGAGAACCGGAAACGGTTATTGTACATGATCACTGAGAACAGTGACCATCACAAGATTATCAACAGAGTAAAGTCTAACAATCCCATATCCTCTTCTTAATTGTGTGTGTGGAGAGGGGAATGAAATTACAAAAAGCCAATGATATTCAGTAGGTGTTGCTGGGGACTGGGGACCTAGGGGCAGCCGTCGCGCTGCTGCTTGGGTCTGCCGTCGCACTGCTGCTTGGGTCTTGAAGATGTTCCGGCACAACACCATAGTCAATATCAACCAAGCAATTTCTACAGAGATTTTGGTTCTGGGCACAAGTCCAGCAAATCTGCGTCTCTCGCTTTCTTCCTTCAAAGGGGCCCCAATCGAGACTCTGAAATCCCTTCCTACAAATTCTGCATTCCTTATCCCTCTCTTTTTTCTGCAAGTAAGCAAATAGATTACGTGTTAGGTTCACGAAGCTCATGAAACAAAAAACTCGAAGAATAACACAACAAACTCACAATCGCCCGAGTAAAATTGGGATTTAAGAGAAATGTTGTTGCATCAGGCGTCTCATCGAGCAAATATATTTAGGCGCCGCAACACTACTACATGACTCATGAAGAAACGGAATGACACTGAGCACAACAGGAGTTTAATTTCGTTAAGTCCAGTTCGGTTTATTTGTTCTGCTTCAATCGAGTGTTCTTTTAAGTCCAGTTCAATAAAAAGTTCTGTTTATTATAAAGCACTAATCCATATAGATGAACAGAACACGACCCCGATCTCCTAAATAAACAGCATTCTCTTCTTCCACCGGAAGATCAACCACAGTTTACATACAGTACTATTACCATATATTTAGCTAGACTAGACTAGATATCAATGAACAGCCTAATTATTTAATTGAATAAGAGCTACAATAATTTTCCACACAATAAATTAAGAAAACCTAGAACAAGTAAAGTTAAATTGCAGGTAAGTTGAGATATAAGGATTTGCAATTAAAAATTGAAATAAATTAAAAAAAAAACAACTCTAACTCTAGCAAAATTGTTCAAGTCACAATTAAGTTGGATTTGGGCGTGGGGGTAAACAAAAGACAAAATAAGAAACACCAATACTATTGAGACAAAAACAGAGGGAAATAAATGGAGAAGTATTAATTATACGATACGATACGATACGTACCATTGGGAACACAGCACCATTACAGAAGCTGCATAAACCCCTCCTTGCCAATATCGCCAGCGTCTCCTCTCTAGTCCTCCTCCTTTTGCCAATACACTGGCTTTCTGTTGGCAACCTCATGATTTTATTTTATTTGATCTGAAAGATCTTTCTCTTTTGATGATGATTTGGTTGAGAGATAGAAATTTGGAGATTGTTTGTGTGACAGAAGAGAGAAAGAGAGAGATAGAGAAGTTTTGCGAGGGACGGAAAAGTAGTGGTGGTTGTATGTATATATACCACAATAAAAACGAGGGAAAAGGAAGGCAATAAAAAAAGAGTCTTTTCCGCAATGAGGGTTGTTAAAAAAATATTTCCATCTCAAACACCCACTTTCAAACTAATTTCCGAACTAACGTCCACGTTACTCAAGAAGACGGTCCAGTTACGGTAAATATAAGTCGCCATTAGAGGTGGCGACTAACTGACACTAAGTCGCCAACAGAGGGGACGACTCAAACAAATAGTAAGTCGCCATCTCTAGTGGGGACTTACCTTGTAGGTAATTCGTCACAAACTGCAAAATAATATTTCCACGCTTTCAGCTAAATATCCACGCTAAAAAGTGTCGAAATATAAAGCATTTTCGTTACAAACGGTTAAATACCCACGCTTTCCGCTAAATACCCACGCTACAAAATGCAGAATAAAGTTTTCCAAGCTTTATGCTAAATACTCACGCTAAATAGCGCCTAATGAAGCGTTTCCACGCTTTTTTGTCAACACTTCGACGCTTAATAGTGTCAAACTTTCCAAGGAGCTTTCACTGTTACTGACGTCTAAATCGTGGAAAGAACATATTTCGACGTTTTTTGGCGACGTTTCTTTACCTTTGCGATCAGCGAATATTGTTTACAAAGCGTGAAATAACTTAGGGCAGTTTAGCCCTTGTACTAGTGAAAGTATCGAGATTGTGCCATATCATCTTTTTTATGTTTTATACTCTAGTTTATACTTTTAATACTTTTAATTTTATTAGTTAGACTAACTTTGTACTACTCATCTTTATTGGTTAGATTTTGTTTATACTCTATATTCTTTATTAAATTAATTTACATATATTGAAAATAAATAATAATAACAAGTGGGTCCCTAAAATTGCTTGATTGTAGGTACAAAGGTGGGGATGTGGATTTTAAAACTCACATTTGTACTTTGCACTTGTAGGTCCCAGATTATAGATATTATACTAGAGTTTAATGATTATACTAGCTCTTATACTCATGAAAATATAAGGGATAAACATGCCCTTATGTTGAGGTGAGTCGCCCATCTAGTTGAGACTTATGCTTGCCGTGACGGGCCGTTAAGGGCGCTGACGTGGACGATACATTGAGATATATTTTGGAACGGGGGTTAGGTGGGAACTTTTTTTTTACAAGCCGCCGAGAGGGAAAAGACTCATAAAAAAAAGGAATATACCTCGTATTCCTTCCCCCAATACTTCCGTATATATAGTTGTATAGGATACGGTCAGTCGGTCACGCACTCACGCTTACAAACCATCAGTCGTCCATCACTACGTCGGCAATCTCCAACAAATTACCAAAAAAATACCCTTCAAGGACTAACGAAGCACAGTAGAAATTTCTAAATTTTGAAAGAAATAAAAATCCTTGCTTTCTTGTGTGATTTTTTTCCTTTTCTTTTTCAATCTATTTATTAAGGGGCTGCTGTTTGCGCCCGTCACTACATAGACATTTTTGTACACCCTTTTTAATTTGTGCCGAAATGCCCCTATATATAAATGTGGAAAAAAAATAATCAAAGGGATAAAAACTAGACACCGAAATCGAGGCAAAAATTCTCTCTTTAAATTAAACTGTTATGGCCGGGTTGGACGTACCTTATTCCAAAACTATGGGCGCGGTTGCCATACTTTACAAACATATTATGGTGGAAACCGTCTTATTATTACTATTATGACCAATCATACCATTATTGCCAAATGGTTATGACCACTACTGCTATAACAAAACAAACTGTTATGGCGGAAACCGCCATATTACGACTATTATGGCCAGTGTCGCCATAATTGGAGTGAATAACTATGGCAATACTGGCCATATTATGTAACAAGAAAAAATGCGAAATTAAATAATTTTATAGCGAAAAATGAAACTTAACACTACATGTCGTTTGTCGTGTATGTTCCAAAATGATAAATCAAATTAGCCCCCAATTAGGTAGAAGGGATATTAGAGGTAGGGTTTGACATTTTAGAGAGAAAAAAGGGAATAAGGAGTGCCGAGTAAGGACAAAATGAGGAAAATAGGGGGATTAGGGATTTTTTAATACAAGGGTATTTTGGTCAAAAATAAAAAAGTGCACTTATTTTGTATGTAGTGAGGGGTGCAAATAGCAATAGGGTTATTACTATGAGACAAGTTTCTCTTAGTAAACAAGGTTATATATACTCACTCCGTTATGTTGCAAAACTTCAATTCCTTTTTGTATTCCATAATTGGGTGTTTCATATCATTCTTCTGATTTTCTTATTTAGACTACTTTTATTGGTAAAATGACTAGTATAATCCTACCAATTGTCTAATATTACAATGCCACTCCCTCACTATTCTCCTCACATGCCTCCCC
>ONZK01003693.1:104911-115744 GCA_900322385.1 Pharnaceum exiguum
AGTATGGGTATTAAGATTAAAAGACATAGGTATCTGGATTATATATCACTTTTGTTTTTCAATTTGTATACTCCCTCCGTTTCTGAAAGTTCTTTCGCTTTTCCGTTTTTATCTGTCTCAGAAAGTTTCTCCAATTTTCATATCTAGCATGTTTTTTTGGATAAATGACTCATTTATCCCTTGTGCTTCAGCCAAATTACCACAACTACCCTACCCCTCATTCTCACTCACCCACTTGTTGAGGGTAAATTGATCCTTTTCCAGCTTTTTTAAAAATACATGCACTCCTCCAAACCGGAAGAATTTTCAAAAATGAAATGAGTATAATAGATGCACATAGACGATAATAGTGATGTACGAAAAAAGACCAAGACAATTCACAATCAAGCTTCTTAATGAATTGTCCGTATAAGCTACAACATCTATCAGTAAATGCCAAATCATCGCGACATCTCACCATGCCACAGAGCTATTTTATACTACTATCAGGTATTGACAAATAGTCAATACCTGATTTTTTGAAAAATTGTTTATTTTGCAAAATATCAAGTTTAACAGAGTTGATATCAAGTTTAAATATGATAATATCAAGTTTAACTGTGCTAATATCAAGTTGAAGAAGTGAAAAAAAGATACTATCAAGTTTATGAACATCAATATCAAGTTCCAATATAGCAATATCATGTTTAAAAACATTCATATCAAGTTCATTGTAAAATATTATCACATTTGTTGGCAAACTTGATAAAATCATCATAGAACTTGATATTCATATACTTCGACTTGATATTTATCGTATACCAAAAAAAAGAACTTGATGTTTATCAAGTTAGATGATGATTTTATCAAGTTGAAAGTATAAAATATCAAGTTTGGTTTAAAAATAAAAAATAAAAAAATTCTAGGCCCCCCACAGATATTGACAAATAGTGTCAATACCTGATAGTAGTATAGAATAGCTCCCATGCCACATGAGCAAGTGTAATTCCAACCCATTCGCAATGCCACATAAGATGTCCTAGTCTCCAATCCAAGCATAAATTTGTGTAATAAGCCACATAAACTACCTTTTTTTGTAACTAACTTTTTTTGTACTTTCTTTTTGTTTACTAGTCTCTCCGTTTCTGAAAGTTCTTTCACTTTTGCGTTTTTGTCTGTCTCATAAAGTTCTTCCGGTTTTCATATCTAACATGATTTTTTTGGCAAATGACTCATTTACCCCTTGTACTTCAGCCAAATTACCACAACTACCATACCCCTCATTCTCTCTCACACACTTATTGAGGGTAAATTAGTCTTTTTCCAGCTTTTTTAAAATGCGTGCACTCCTCCAAACCGGAAGAACTTTCAAAAATGGAGGGAGTAGTTAATTAGAATAGTAAACTTAACGTTTTGGGTACCTGAGGTTCGAGCTAATTTCATTTTGGGTACCCGAGTTTTGCATATTATCATTTTGGGTGCCTAAGGTTTGTGTTTTGTTAACACTTTGGGCATTTTACCCAGATTAGTTAAGTTTGACCGTTAACTTGATGATGAGTCTTGTTATTTTCATGAGATTTGTGGGTGAAACCCCAAATATCCAAAGTGCTATCAAAACAATTTGGGTTTTTATAGTTAAATGAAGGGCAATTTGGGGTTTTTGTCCACAAACCTCGCGAAAACAACATGATATGTCATCAAGTTAACGGCCAAATTTAACAGATTTGGGTCAAATTTCCAAAGTGTTAACGGAACTGAAACCTTAGGCACCCAAAATGATAATATGCAAACCTTAGGTACCCAAAATGAAATTAGCTCCAATGTCAGGTACCCAAAATGTTAAATTTCCATTAGAATAAGACATAATAGTTGATGGGAATTCTTGCACACATTTTCAGAGTTGGTAGCTTGGAAAACATACCCTTACAAATGCATAAGTTTTAAGAAAATGTATGTTTGGAATAAATATGACCAATTTACCCTCAACCTGTAATGAAAATAACAAGAGGTGCATGTGGGGAGAAGGGTGTTGGATATGAAGAGTATAGTGGTAATAGAGAGTGTGAACACACTAAATTTCTTACCAAAATGGGAAAATGGAACTTAGTTATGGAATCCGTACATCCTACACCCGGTGTACCATGAGTTTAGTTTAGGAACGGAGGGAGTATGTTTTACGGTACTTGGGATGTGGGACGACAAATGTTCTAGTCTAATCTCACTCAGTCCTTCAACCTGGCCCCACCACTACGAATGGGGATGAAATAAGGGTTAAAGTTGGTTATGGTTGCGGTTTTCGCTCGCTGTGGATGGAGAATTCGCCGAGTCGCCAAGTCGAATGTTGTAGTGTCGCGAGTTATTGGTTGACGGCGCCACGGCGGAGCTTTCATGCGTGTGCTGCCTCAACGTTGTGCCATTTTTTTATTTTCTAATGTAGATGATCGTGTGTGTGTTGCTTGACTACGCTGAGAGTTTTCTATTTTTTTAAATGTTCATGGCATGGGAATAAAAGGAGAGTCAATAGAGGTAGATTAATTAAGTTTGTATTTATTCATGGGTCATTATGAAAACAACCTTATTTAAGACTGTGTACATCATATGTTTTCAATATCTCATTCGAGATGGAATAACACTTGGTTGTTGTTGTTGTAATGTTAGCAAATAATTTTGCCATTGGAAAAGATGTTAGGATACTACATAAGGACAAAGATAAATATGTTTGAAGAAAATATGGCATTCAAATATGAGACACCGTGAAGAAAATAACAACAATCTAGTGTAATCCCCATTCAATTATACGAGTATTAATTAATTGAATATAGTAGGATAAAAACTGAAACATTCCTTAAAGCCTTTTCTTTTACGTATGAAGGATATAAATGCCGACTAACATTTTGGGCAATAGTAGGAAGGAAAAAGTATATATTGTTGGTTCCATAGAATGGTATAAAACTACTTTATCTGTCCCAAAGGTTCTTTACATTTTGAATTTTTCATACAATTGTTTCATCACTTTGACCAATTATATTGATTAATTTATATTTGTTTTGACTAATTCCATATAATATTTTAATGTACTTCCAAAATGTAGCCTATTGTATACTTGTTTGACTAATTCTATATAATATTTTAATATTATTAGAGAAAAATATGCGGAACTAACTTATGAAAACTATTAATGATTTTTTTATATATAAAGGAACTACCTAATGATTCGGGCAATATTGCAGAACTACTAAATCAAATAAACTACTCATTTGACCCTTAGCGTGTAACCTGAACTAAACTTGAACTGAAAAAAAGTTTGAAAATAGTTAAAATTTTTAACTAAAACTAATTGAACTAAAAAAACTAAACTGAAGTATTATAGACGAACAAAACACAGCAACTAATCAAGAAAGATGCAAAAACTCCTCTTTTCAGCAATGCGCTCAATTACATATGATGTTCCTTTTTTTGTCCTTTTATTTGAAAACCATTATTTTAGAGTCATTTAGTTTACATAATCACTAAAAGAAAGACCAATTATTGAAACCCATAATTTCCTTATTATACCCTAATTTTATGTTCTCCCTTTCATGTTTATTGAAATGGATAATTTAATTAGTGAACTTGGGCATTTTTATGATATTTGAAATCAAAGATGGTTGAAAAGAAAAAGATCGATAATGAAAGAGCTTGCCTTAATTAAACAAGAGAGAGCTTGGGGTAAACTAGAGAACAAGTGCGAGGGAGTTGCAAAGATGAGGGAAACTAGAGAGGAGTTCATGAGGAGTGTAAAGAGGAGAGGAAATAAGTGATGTGTATATCACACATGAAGGGTAAAATGGATAGTTTTGATTTTGGTAGTCCTTAGACCAAATTGATTAAACCATTTGGTAGCTCGTTACAATTTTTTTTTATTAGATAGTTACCCAAAAGTGATATTTAATTAACTTGTTATGTTTCCCCTCAAAAAAATTAAAAAATTAACTTGTTATGTCCAATTTCTCTAACTATAGTCAAAGTTTCTAAAAATTGAACAAAAAAAGTCATACTAGCTAGACAGAGGAATTATGTATAACGCGAATCATTTACTGTTTATTAGAACCAATTTGTTCACCCACATTTGTTTATAGTAGTAACCAATTTATAAGTCTTCGTTAGTGAAGTGTGCAGCACTTAGGTGCATAAATCTACGATCATGAATACTCCTGCAGATACGCATTTTCCCGCGAAAAGAATACACATTTCCCAAAATCTCACCTTGAACAAAATAAGACTAATAATGTATGCAGTACATTTGATATGATGTACTGTAAAAAAAGAGAGGTGAAACCGCAATTCGCCTTCATATATTCTAGAAAGAACCACGATAATTTGAAAATCGGTTATGCCATTCGGAGACGTGGCAAAAGATCGAACCGTTCCTGAAATAAACCGTACCCCAGCCGTTAGATCTTCGGGGGGTCATAATAAGCAAAGATTCCCTGCAACTGCCTTTCAGCTCTCATTGGCCAACAGTTGGCCAGAACTGAAATTGATCGAATTGCTGGGTGTAAGTGTGTAACAGAAAGACGAAGAAAACAGACCAAATTCTTATTGCTCTTTGTGCTACCCTCCCTCACAATTTGAAACAAATCACTGTCCTCCCCTCAATTGTGAACTCACCAACAAGAAACCTCAGCAAAGCAACATACACGCAGCGCACTATAAATACCGTTCATCCTTCCTTCCTTCCTTCCTTCCTTCCAATCCTTTCACTCCTCTCACACTCACAAAAAACACCTCATACACTACTCCATTCTCTCTCCTCTCTGAACCCCCACTGCAGCGCACCCACAAACAACAACAATGTCGTCCACTACCAACGAAAATGATGAGAAGGAAAATCATTCCCCACCACCTAATAACACTGCCTCATCAAACAAAGTAGTAACCGACACTACTAGACGAAGCCTCCGAGACCGCCGTGTTTCTCCGTCCTCTCCTCCCCTCCTTACTATCCCAAAGGAAGTACCTACCTCATCACACCTTCCCTCCGTCCTCACTTCACAGACACAATCATCCTCCGTCGCACTCTCTCTCCTGATGAATAGCATGCTGAGTTTAAGCATCCGTGACAAAGGCCCTTCCACTACTGACGCCCATGATGATGACGTGACAGATGCGACACCTATCGAAAGGTACGGTAACATACTATATATCGTCTGATCTTCCGATCCCCCTGCGATTTAATTTACTACGTTACGTACTATATGAAATGAAATGAATTGAAATTTAGTTTAGTTCGTCCGTATTTGCAAAACATGCATGTTTCTTTGTTCTTGTTCATTGTAATGAAATGTTTATATAGTTGAATTGTTTACCTCTCTGTTTAATTGACTATAATATTACTCCGTATAATTTATGTTTATGTTGTACGTGTTTGTTTGGGTATAATTTATTGCAACGCTTATCTCTCTCTTTTTTCGGGGGATATTAAAAAAGGTCCGTGTGCTAATGGCGGGATTATGCGCGCTTGTTTTGTTTCTGTTAGATCTCATTTCATTGATATAATGATATTACGCTTTTAAGGAATTTAGGTCTTAGCTATGAAATGTATTAGTAACGTAGTATAGTATTCCTTTTAGTTGACTTAGCTTGTATGATTCGTATTTTTTATTGTTTCGGATTTGGAATTCTTTTTGTTTTTTTTTTGATGAACATAAATAAATAATCTACACATAGCATCGTCACGGCAATAGCAGGGTTTTTAGTTTAGTTGCAAAATCAAGCTTCGGGGGATGGATTAATGTCTTACTTAAAAAGGATTTTATTGGTTAGACAATGTCTCAAGAGGAGAATTAAAATTATGAGAAGATAATTGTGGATCGAAAATTAATCACACGTTTAATTAATGTTGTTGACATTATTTAATTAGCTGTGTATGTGTTCAAATATTATGTTTTACATGCAATTATAAGAGTAGTGAGGTACTGACCGTAGTGTAATGCAACATTAATGACATTGTACCAAAATCATAAGTTAAAAGTATAGGAAGATATTTTACCAAAAAAAAATAATATAGGAAGATAATAAAGAATTTAAATTATGATAAACTAACATATTGGACTCATATTGGGCTGGAGGTTTTTTTTTGAGGTGGGATATATAAGGGCTGGATTTGAGTTGGTGCAAGGGCTTCCTTGGTTTTGACCCATCAGTCAGCCCAAAATTGCATCGTCTTTATCTCTCCATGTCTAATTTTGTAGGTTTTTGCTCACCCTCTCTTTTTATCCACTTGTCCTACTTTGCAGGGACGAGCCAGTAGCTATATTCTTCAGCTTTTGGGAGCACTACCAGCTTTACTACCCTCTGCGAAATTCAACTGAAAACATCCACGTAGACGTGTCTGACTGGGTAATGCTAGAGTTGACGTCCGTTGGATGGTCCGTCATGGCGAGAGGCTTACTGGATGAGAATGAAGCTGTATTGCCTATAGCAGAGGTAATGTATGTGGAGGTTAGGACAGGTCAGCGGATCGAATTGCCCAATGTTCAGATTGAGTTACAAAGATGGTCAACCAGGGCGTCTTTTTCCACTAGTCCATTGGATACTGATAACATCACTACCATCCTCGTCTTATTTGATCCATCCAGGATCATCATCTATAATCATAAGCCTTATACAGAATTCTGGGTTGGTCGTACCTTGGACCTAGATTTGGGTATTGCCCCGATTATGTATAACTTTGGAGAAGTTATCGCCCGACAAGATGATTTTGGCGAGTTCAACAATAATATCAGAACTTCTGTACGCATTGACGATGCTCTCTTCTGGATATCCAACAACAGCATACACGTTGTTTTCAATTGCTCCATGCGACAAGAACCATTTTTATCATCCTTTGAGCTTTTTGATCCGGTCAATAATAGGGCGGACATTTGGTGGGGACTTGTCAGCAACTCAGACGGTACCTCGTTGTTTCTCATAGGAGTGTTTGACGGGATGGTCTCCATATATGAGGTCCAGTTTCTACCGACGTTCGACTTGATTCCGGTGCACAACACTCACTACACATTTTTTCTGTCAGCAAGTGGTTACGGATGGGCCCGATCCCTAACTTCCTATCCAGGTGGCAAGATCTACTTGAGTGGTTGGGTCGAAGATGTGGTGACTTTTACGGGTACATTTGTTGATGAGTTTTTCGACTATGAAGTAGTCAGATGGTGCGAGGAAGTCCCAGAAGGGGAGATCTGTCCTTGTGAGAGTGGGTGGTTTCTACAGCCACAGGAGCTATCATGTACTCGTAGCAACTAATCCTTGGAACTTGTGCATGGGTTGCCAAGTGTTTTGTCTGATTTGATTGGAACTTTGCTACTCGTATGTTTTTCTTACTGTATTAAGCCTGGCTTGTAGAGGTGGTTGTTTAGTACTCCGTACTCTACATTTTTATTCCCAATATTCTAATCTCAACTTGTGCACATCGACAGTTGTGCGAGCTACTCCCTCCGTTTTCTAAAGTTCTTCCTCTTTACAATTTGGCACACATTTTAATGAAATGTAAAATGGACAAATATATGCTCCTCTCCCCTTTCCAAACTTCCTCCCCCTCCCTTGTCCCCATACCACCTACCAAGGGCAAAAAGATCATTTTATGGAAAAAATTAAGCGAAAAAAGGAAAGAGGAAGAACTTTAAGAAACAAACCAAAAAGGAAAAGAGGAAGAACTTTAAGAAACGGAGGGAGTATGTTTTTCTTCAAATCCTCGGTTTAGGTGTTAGTTTTATGGGCTATTTTGTACTCAACATTTAATTTGCAATATTCTAATCTTCATGCTATCAAGTCCAGTAAATATCAGCTAAATTAGAGGAATTGGACGTAACTAGTTAATGAAATATCATCAGTTATAAAATTTTACAACCCCAAACTAAACCTAAGTGTGTTAGTACACGAAAAGTACCATTTAAAAACTTCATGTTCTTGTACGTATTAAAACAATTGATAGAGCTAAAATCATCACCTACGTTCACCAAAACAAAAATTTAAACAGAAAAATCTACAACGTTCACCAGGATGAGCACAGGGTTAAAATGCTCAGACTAATTTAATATTTTATTGTCATGATCAAATTTAACTTTTCTATCAATGCCATATAATTTCTAATTTTTTGTTAACTTTCAGCACATTGTAGTTTGATGTAGCATACATATGCAAGTAATGTAACAACTCCGTGCTTGTACTAATTGCTTACCACAGGACCCACTTAGTACTCTTGAGGAATTTGACGATGCGAGTTCAATCCACCACCGTCTTTTTCCAGATATCCCCTAGTGGGTAAAAATTAAAGTCCCGGCTATGAGCGAGTACGTAACTTGCAACTCTTTTTTTTTTTTTGGGTACCAAATTATGGGAGAACTTTATAAGAGGACAAGTGATTGTAAACCAATAATGCACTTTTTCAAGCTTTGTCAATTGTGAGTTTGTGACTTGCTTATCTTTGAAATGGCATGGCTTTTAGGTGGATTGGTTAAACAAGTTCTTGTTAGATACGTGGCCTTACTTAGATAAGGTGAGCTCTCTCGTGGTTGGTCGATCTCTACTTGCAAGAGATAAACTTAGGGTGAAAATGCTAACTTTGCCAAGTTTATTATGCAAACAGGGAATTTGTGATATGAGTAAAACCACAGTGAGGCCCATGTTTGCTGATTACATAGGAAAATATCAGACTGAAGAAATTGACTTCGAAATTGTTACTCTTTGTCCCACCTTTCACGGTGAGTAATGCTGTTAAAGAAAAATTTAGGCTACATTAGGCCTTTCTTTCTCTCGTCCGAGTTAGACCAACAACAACAACAACGTACAACAATAATAAGTGAGTGTAAATTCTCATCCAATGGGGGTGCTTAGGGAGTTAGACCCTTTTTCTATTTTGCATGAACCATTTTCCCTTACTTATAACACATGTTTAATTCCATGCCAGGTCTTAAGCTGTAGTAATAGAGTAGCATATATTATTTGACGCCATTAAAATCATGTTATACACTATGAAATGCAATGAAACAAGGCTGCAGTCTTGTTTTGCTTCTCATCATGTCCTCTAAAATTTGTGCTGCAACTCTCCTGATTAAGTTTTTCTTTGCACTTGGTGCAGGTATGAAAGTATACGATACCAACGAGAACCAATTAGTCATGGAGACATCAATTAAATGGGCAGGAAAACCTAATGTAGTTGTGTCTGTAAAAATAATGAACCTGCGAATTAGAATTCAGGTACTGAAATTCACTTATCAGCATCAAGTCTGAATTCTTATAATCTAGATTGATCATATTTCTTACTCCGTAAAATGTAGCTAACCAACTAACAATTCTATCATTTTATTCTTGCTCTCAGCTCACTTGACACCCCTTGGCCCTTGTACCGACCTTGCCTTGTTTCGGTAGCATAACGGTCTCATTAATGGAAAAGGTGTGCTACAATTCAATTTTAATCATCGGTAGCATAACATTGCATTGAGGTAAAGGGCCTATTAAGTTGAAAGATTTATCTTATATCTTTCAACTTTAGGTGATTATGGACTATAGCAAAATGGCTATGAAAACCTTTCGGCACTTCTTATTTTGGTGAAGTTGTTGGAAGTGAGTACTTCAATGCAGCAATGTGTCAATCTCGGAAACAACCTCTCTATTTTCTTAAACAAGGGTATGGTTGCGTACATCCCGACCCCGAGCACCCCCATCTAATGGGGATACACTCGATTGTTGCTGTTGGAAGCATAACATTACATTGACTACCCCAACTACTATCCTAAATATGATCTTGATATTATTGTACTTCAGCCAAATTACCACAACTACCATATCCCTTATTTTCACCCACCCACTTGTTGAGGATAAATTAGTCTTTTTGCATTCAGGTAGGACATGATGATGTATTGGGTGTTCAAATCGTGCCTTTTAAAACAGCTGACGTCCAACGAAATCAAGGAATTTATGCTTGATTTGCTGAACAGCACCATTTAGAAGGACCATCAACATATGAAGGCAAGAGGACAGTTTTTGATTGAGATGACTTTTGAATCTTTCAAGATCGGTTCAAAAAGCTTCAAGAGTTTTAAAAGCATACAGTAATTACTAGGCAAGGAAGTACCATTCAGATTGAATCACTCGACCACAAACCAATGAGTGGCGCAGGGGTACTAGTGGACACAATCATAGAAGCTGAACATATTCAGGGGGAGCATCACACAAACTCCGTATGCTCAAATTACACTTGGAGGGGAGAAAAAGAAAACACAGGTGAATTGTACTGTTTTTAAATCATTATTATTATGAATATGATCTAACAACAAGCACACTGACTGATAAGTTGATCAGAATTTGCTTGATACTACGGAATACCAACTATATATATGAATTCCAGTACATTTTGATCCATGGATTGGCTTAACACTAGTACAAAAAGCCAAGTCCACATCCCCTACTTTATGGCGGTTTTGAAAAAACTGACATTAATATTTAAGTTAATGCTAGTTGTATGAAAAACTGACATGAAGATTAAAATTCCCGTCGTTTTTTTAACAACCGATGGGAAAAATAATATTAACGTCAGTTGTCGAAAAAACTGACGGGAATATTATTATTCCCGTCAGTTTTTTGCCAAACTGACGGGAAGAATTAGGAATATTATCCGCGTGCATCCTGGTCGGGCCGCATAAACGAAAAAAATAAATAATAAAACACTACTCTCTCGTTAAAACACAAAACGACTCTCACCGTCCCTCATGCCTTAGAAAACAAAAATGCAACTGATCAATATCCACACTCCTTCACTCAGATCTCTCGTCTCACCTTCGCTCTCCTTCTCTCAGTTCTCACTCTTCCTTCTCCCAC
>ONZK01003694.1:0-13639 GCA_900322385.1 Pharnaceum exiguum
CCCTCCACACACACAAAGAAAAAGCCTGATTGTACGTTGAGAATTTGTTATTTTGTCATTCATTGGGGAATGACATGAACCGATGAAAGGAAGGACAGAAAATCGGTGAAGTTTCCCATGGAGAAACTAAAGGGATAATGAGCCCATTCGTTCATTTGCAATTTTGTCCAATTTACATACATTGATGTTGTATCCCAAATATTGCTGTAATATATTTGTCTATGATCTATTGTAATTTGTAAGTTTGGGCTAGCTAGAACCACAAAGAAAAAAATTTCCTCCAATTTATTTTCACGATCGAATAAACAACATTTGGAAATTTAACGATGACCTGAACAATATGTGTTCAACTGTTCAAAGTTATGCTACAATTCTACAAAAACATAATGAAATTAAGGAGAAAGAAAACATATCCATTTTTAGTCAAGAACTGAACAGCTTGTTGAAGTTAATTTGATAGATTTCTCAATTTGAGTGCTAGCACGTCACCTCATTCATTAGTAAATGTGTGTGGCCTTACAACTGTTGCATACTCTTTGTTAAGTTTGAATTCTACATGCTCGCATGCTTTGCAGCTTTGGTGCATTTTTTTTTCTTCCAATGAACGCAAATGAGCTCAGGGAAAAAGACTAAAAATCCAGCTGTGAAGAAATTTTTTGTAGAACTGAAAAGTTCATTGTCTCATATACAATCATTGGACTGAACAGAGAACATTGCAATTGCATTATGCATGACACTGATTTCAGTAGAGTCCGTAGACTGATATATCTACACTTGGTAAGGTTTGTTTCAACTTCTAGTCAGAAAGGGAAATGGAATATATACTCCGTACTTCCGTAGGTAGAAGGTGAACCAGTAGAATATAGTACCGAGTGGTTTTTGGTCGTATGACTGATTGACTTGCTAAGCTATGTCAAATGTGAAATGATACTTCTTCACATGGTTAGTGTTTAAGTAGTAATTTGTGTAATTGTAGGGCTCTTGAGTCAAAAGAGTACCTGACTACTGAGAATACAAAGGTTGTAAAGAAATGTCAGAGGGAGCTCTTAAAGCACAATGTAAGGAAAAGTTCTACTATCTTTTCTTAAAAATCTATGGACTGTCTTGTTTTTTTTTCTTCTTCTACTTCATACGGATAGCTTCCTGTTTGAGAGAGGCCGCAGGGCAGATGGTCTCATGGTCCTTTTCTTTTGGAGTCATTTCTAGCTTTACAGGCTTACAGCTGTATGCATCACAATTCACAAGCGTTACAAGAAAATTAAATGAAGTAAAAAACAAATTAACCACAGAAAAGGTTTCCTCAGGTGGGGGGAGATGAGAGAAGGAATTTGGTTATATTTGACGAATAGCTGATTGTAAACATCTCTTTACACTAGACATATTTGATTAGTAGATAGCAAAACCTTTGTAGAAAATAAACATGTTTTCTACTGATAATTCAGTATAATTTCACAACAACTTAATTAATCCTTGTGATTCAATGACCCCTGCTTGATTTAAAGTATCTTTCGTTGTATACTTGGAAAAGAAAACGAAGATATTTTCGTTTCTTTTTGTCTTTTGTTCGGCAGTTTATCTCAGGTAAACTTATGATGGGGCTGATTAATGATTGTTAAGGTTGATTAATAACTCAAACTGTCACAAGGCGGAAGTGGGTTCCTGTGATCGACGTCTATCATGCCTAGGATGTGACCAGCCTTCTAATAAACAGAGTATACGCTAGTATAACAATGTACAAGAGTATGCAAAACTGATTTCTTTCTTTGAATATCAAGACCAAACACTTGTAGAGTTACAATGGAGTATTTGCATCTCTCATATGGATGAACCCCATGTTTGTTATTAATGATCTTGTCTCAAAGTAAAGGGTTCACACAAATTTTTCTCCTTTATCATCACTATTAATCTTTCAAGTAATTTCTTAATGTGAATCATACAATTGAACTTAATCTCTTCTCCTTTTTTTTTTTTTTGAAATGACTGAAATTAATTATAAAAACGACATAGTAATACCCACTGGAAAAGTGAAGATCCGATTCACAAGTGAAGGACATGTAGTGTAGGTCAAGGTCCGGATTGACATTTCAAATGGGCAAAATTGGCCCCCACACATCAATGGAGGAGCAATGGTTGCATCAAAAAATGGCTCGCATGCACTGCTTAGATTCATTTTGTGGTTCCAAAAGTGGAAAATTCGGTGAATAAAAGCAACATAATTCGTAACCCCGTGAAAGTAGAAAATAACAAAGGAAAGAGACAGATAAAAAATGTGTATCATCCACTAATGACATGATTTATGTAAACAAAGATACACACACAGTACTTCATATATATGGGCCTAGAGAATGTTAAGATGGCTTTTCCTTCTCTTTCTACAACTTTATTTTCTTTTGGGAAGAATTTGAACTTTATTAGCTGGGATGTAAGATAGCGCCTTTATGTAATGTGGCTAAGTTGAAAAGACTTCTATGTACTTACATGTGATTAAAGTAGAGTTTATAAGTATCATCCGTATGACCGTATATATGTCATATTATCATAATCTTTGGACGTCTCTAATGATTTTGAAGGAAAATGTCTGTACATTCTGCATTAGGTCATCACCAATGATAGTACCATACGGAGTGGCAGATTTAACGACGTATGGAGCTAAAGTGAGGTTTGATAAACCACCCGAAGAGTACATGAATTATGAAACAATATCCTTATACGACTAACACTAACGAGTTGTCATAGCTCCGCCCTCCGCTACAGAACCATAGAAGTAACCATATATACCATCACCACAAGATTTCTAACCTCGATACCCTTCGTGTCCACAATAATTTATTCATGCACATAAGTCACTCAACTACTCAAGTGCTCGATAGTATATTGAGGGTCGACAAGTATTTTTTTTGTTGTACTGAATGTTACATAGTAATTAATCACTAACCGATTAATCACCCATTGGCAACATACGGCCTGTCTGGTAAGGAGCAAGTCTACCGAAATATAGTAGATTTGAGGCAAAATTATAGATTTAACTCTTAAATCCACTATTTGAAGTATTTGGTAAATATCGTATTTAATAGCATATTGGCCACCAGCCTACTCTTTTCATTATACTAATGACAATAGCATTTTGAAAGAATAGATTATTTTGGCTCTGTTTGGATTATAGGCTTATAGTAGATAACGGATAGTAGAAGTAGATATCAGTTAGCAAATAGGAATTACAGAAGCAGTGAGAATTAGTTTTTGGTAAATTAGTATATTATGTGAAAATATTGATGATTGAATCCACTCTTTCAAAAAGCTATTAGCAATAGTATATTTGAAAATATGCTAATGAAAATCTACTATTAACCAAACACTCATAACAGTAGTTCTGACTAGTCAAATGTACTATTTGAGGATGAATCTACTAATTTTCAGCAGATTAAGGGACAACCAAACAGGGCCAATTATCAAAATTTTCACACAATCTAATTTACCAAACATTGATGCTAAAACTGCTATCTGTTATCTTTGCTAGTCAAATATGTTATTAGCTTCTGTTATCTACGATCTATTTCTACCCAAACAAGGCCACGATATGTCCTTGCATCTTGTAACAGCTAGGACGACGGTTTTCCTTTGAACAAAGCAAGCGATCGACATTTTTAAAGGCGAGACTACATTTTGAATATGGGAGGATGCATAAATGAAACTTGCATAAACGCAAAATCAACCAAAAAAAGACTCACGAGTCACGACTAACCTAATGCTCCGACTTTCTACTGCTAGTCATGCTTTGGTTGGGTTAGGTTAGTATCGGTGGACTGCGGTCATTCGCAGCTCCCCTCTATCAAAAAAGTTAAAGGGACGTCAGGGTGAAAAAGAAAAAAAAAGAAAGAACAAAAGTAAAAGGGATGGTGGCGAATTTCTGGACAGTACTACTCTACGGAGGTCAAACCCCGAAAGCTCAAAAAGTGTTGTCCCCAACAAATCCTCGCTGGTCCCTACTCAATTCACCATGTTTCTTTCTTCACATGCAAAACTTTGCATTAAAAATTATTTCTCCCTCCCATGCTATTTGCCTATTGATTCATCATTTCAACCCCCCGCTATACGTAAACATTGACACATATACACATCATACGGCAGGTTAATTAACCTAGGAACGAAAATAATAATGCAGTATCATGCACATACACGAAAAATGTACAGGCTATAATGCTATATATGACCATATATATACCATATAATGATTTATAAAATATGTCCTCCATTAATTTCTTCAACTATAGAAGTCCACATCAACGATGAGGATGAGGAAACTCATAGTTTGGAAAGAACATATAGACCGCCATTGAGAGAGAAAGGAGTCGAGAGAAGAAAGAAAAGGGTCAACGTGGACTACCAACGGCATCGACAAAGACCCTAGAGAGTGAAGGCAGCTGCAGTGGCATAGGCTGCTCATGCACCCTTCTCTTCTTCCTATTTATTAATGGGGAAGCTGATGCTACTGATGATGATGATGATAGTGAAATGCTAATGATATTATTGTTGTTGTCACAGCTGCTGTTGCTGCTGGTAGCTGCCCATGAGTCGTTGGAGCTCTCACAGCTTAAATAGCAGTATGCATCAATAACTCCACTTGGGCTGCTTGGAACTATATTATCATCATTATCATTATTCATCATGATTCCCTCAAACTTCCTCTTTGACGAAGGACCATGGGGATTGTCACCGTTCTTGCTCGACATCTCCATAATCAGTTGGTAGCAATCATGAACTTTCTCCTGCGTTACAGAAACAATTCGACGTAAATATAATGACCATATGATATAAAATGTACGTTCAATTGTCGGTAAGAATAAAACTTTATCATAAGCTTAGTGGTGAATTAATTATGAATTAACAGTATGTCGCCATCTCGAGATTTGCATGAATCGTTATTCTTGAGTTTTACTCCACCAGTACGACCCTCGCAATTGCAAATATAATACACAACCCCCAAAGCTGCGGTGGTCTTACGGCGAGCAATGGGGGGATCAAACTTCACACAAGACCACTAATAGAGCATTTCCAAGAGCCTTCTGCATTGTTAATTAACAAATACTATACGAGCTAGTTGTCACGCAGAATTACCTAGTAACTAGTGAACAAATAATTCCTCAGTAATAGTTAAACTATATAGCAATCAAAGTCGACAAGGGAACTCTAGTAGGACAAATTGATCAACTCTAGTTTACTCCACCAGTCCACTATGCTCTTTAAAATGTCCAGTACATCATCACTGAGCTCTCTACAGACTACATATGACGGAAATTAGCAGGGAACGAATTTATAAATTCTTAATAAAGTACGAAGCTAAACACTAGATTTGTGACAAATAAAAGCTACTTAAATCAATAAGTATCTTCCAAATAATTGTTTAAGATTACACATACCACGAAGCTAATTATCCCCAACATTTAAAATAAAAGACGCATATTCCTTTTCGGTAAAAAAAATAATTGTTACTGTCGATTCGCATCTCACATAATATTTAAACACTAAAAACAATCAATTTAAACTACGAGAGTACAAAAATAGAGTTGCTCAAGTACCCATTAATTATGGTATTTGTCTTTCTAGAGACGATTGGAACACTACGGTATAGGAGAGCTAAACTTGCTGACACCAAACGATACGGTTGGAAATGGGAATACTCTGCAAATAGTACTTTGGTATGGTATGGTGTATTGCCGTATTGGTGTACTAATAGTCTAATAGAGAGACATTGTACAACCCTATAGCTAGCTCTTTACACAAAGAAGAATAAATTTACCGGCACGAAGATAGAAAGTACTTTATCTAAATGTAGGAGTACAGTATGTTTATACTACTGCTCCCAAGCAAGGACATTGATTAAAAAAGAAAAAGATGATCTGCCCTTGACATTGACTAAACTACCCTGCACAATAAAAGACCAAGATTGCTCGAGATACTCTGAGACAACGACACATCATCCACGTCTATCGAATGACATGGACTTCTGGTTCATGTACAGTCAGGGGTACTAGATCGAGGAGCAATCTACCTATTAGCTGTTAGCCAACATATATTATAGATTTATTATATAAATGTGATTTTTCATGACCTACCCTATAATTATTATGGAGTTTAGTGGACCCATTGACTACTTATATTTCATTAATGAAAGTCTTTCTATACTATTTTCCACAAGAAAAATACGTAAAATCGAAGGAAAATGTGAGTACTAGGAAAGAAAGAACTTCTAATTGTCCTCAATCTTCGTAGCCAGATCCACACTTCCGCGCTAGGTACTAGTAGCATTTTAATGTTGTAAATTAAATCAACACAAAAGACTTAAATGAAATAACACATTAATCGTCACATTTCACTAACCTTGCTAATATTGAGCACACTCAAAAGCTGGTTTTGATACTCAAGAGGATTGCAAGGCTCAATCTGGTCAATGACATGCATCATAGTCGAAGTAGCCAATACAGATGGTAGATAACTGACGAATCTCCAATCTACATTTCATCATCACCCAAACATAAATTAAAAACTAAAAAAATACACAAGAAACATACTTAAGCATTGAAAGTACAACAAAATCCAAGTTTGGTCTACGCTACTTTCCCTATCTTTCTCTTGTTTTATATGCAAAAGTCATACCATATTACCATACTAGCATGATAGTAACAGATAAATAAAACACCAAATAAAACCAATTCACTTCATATTAAATACAATCAACTTTTCTAGTGCTTTTTTTTTGCTGCTTACCAGGAAGTAAGGTGAGGAGAAGCCTCTCACATTGCCGGAAAAACTCCCAGTGAAGATGATTCTTCAATCCTAGCCTTCTGATAATGTGATCAAGGAAAGAGAGTGGAGTCACTGGGTTCATCTTCCACTCTAATGTTGACAACACCAATAGTTCCATCTTCTGAATTGTCTTTGCCTCGAAATAATACTTAGTTCCCTCCACCTAAACAGTAAACAACAATGTAAACAAAAATACTTAAACTTTATCCATGATGAACATAAAATGTGACATAATTAGAGTAAAGAAAAGATCTTTAACTAATAATGTACGTACTTGAAGATCTAGTAAAAGAGGGACTTGTGTCTCTTCAACTTTGGCAGCAATAGAAACACAAGTGACAGCAGCAAGTTGGATCATCCAAGGCTTATCATGTTGAAAATGAGAGCTAGATATAAACCTATCAAAGTAATCAACAGCAAGAATTGAAGTTAAGGTACAAAACCCATAATGGGCATTGACCTTTAACATCCATTCAACTGCCTCATTTCTAGAAGACGAGGAGGAAAGAGAATGGAGTCCAAGCTTTAAACCCCCCTGTTTCTCCTCCTTTGAGAACAATGTTAAAAGCTCCCCATCATCCCAAAACAAGTCTTGTTCTAACAACATTAGTGGAAAAAGAGATGGGTTAGTCTCAGTTTCCTCACTTTTACTGTTGTTTGTCTCACATTCATCTTCTTCCTCTTCCCATTGCTCTTCCTCACAGTAAAGAGCATCAAGGAGAGAGAATGGACTCTGTTCATGTTCTTGCGAGATTGCCATTTCCCTTTTGGTGGTAACAACTAACAAAGACTAGAAAAGCTTCATCATCAAGGATGGTTTTTTCTTCTCTTCTCAACAGAGGTGAGACAGAGATAGAAGAGGGGATAAGGGTATGTGGATATCAAGAAATGAGGAGAAAGGGAGAGAGAGTGGAGTAGAATGGGAGGGATGAGATTTCTTCCTCAGAGAAGAGAGAAAAGAGTAAGATCACGCTTGTCCTTCTTTATACAAGAAGAAGATGAGACATTGGGTTTTGGAGAGATTTTTTCCTTTTTTTCTGTTTTGAGGTTTGTTTTTGTGTTCTTTTTCTGCGTTACAATTGATAAAAATTTACCACCACTTAACTTCTTTACCTTTTTATTGTTTGTCTTGTGTCTGCTTTCCAGCTTCCATGGTAACAGTACACTACTACTAGTACCACTAGTGACTGACTAGTCATTCATCTAGTCCTCACTTTCCCTCTAGACATTGGTTTGAATATTGCAAATTGTATAAACAAACAGTGAAATTTTCAACAGAAAAGAAAAACGTAACAGTGACAAATTGGTAGATTTGACTATCTATGGTCAAAATGACATAACAAGAGATGAGTAGGTTAGATTGAGAATTGGGCCTTGAAGAAAAATAAATGTTAGATAGAATTGGCAAAATTTGTAACCTTTGTTACATCAAAGTGTAACAAGTATTTTTGCATCAAAGTATAACAAGTATTGTTAAATCACAATGCATTGCTGCGTGACATAAGACCTATAATGCATGTTGTGTAGAGCTAAATTTTAGTGAATTAAGCAAAACTGAATATTTTGTTTAATTGTTTTGACACTCGATCAATTATCAAAATCCTAATCATATTATACATTTACGAAACTATATAGTACTAACGAACTTTTTCATGATATTTTAGTAATTACAAATCAATATTGTGACTAAAACTTTTTACATTTGCAAGTTACGAGCTAAATTATATAAAAAATAAATTGCCCTAAACTGAGCTAAACAAAGTAAACTTTAATTGCAAAGAACAAGCCCTTACTAAGGTACATTGGTACATTGCATTGGTGCTTTTAAGTTATTGAGTTCATATCAATTTAGTGTACTTTCTAGTTGATTCGATTCAGAAACGTAAAACTAAGAGTAAAACTAATACAATTCATAGGAGAAATCAATTATAATCCATCTAATTATAAATTGTTCTGCAGGTGATCATTAGCAATTTAAGATTGTTATAGATGACCCGTGTTGTCTTTATCTGTTTCAAAGTAGGACCGTAGTTTTGTGTGGATTGAACATTTTGCAATAGCATAAATAAGCATTAGGAATTTAGGACTAACCGATCACTAACGTATTAATACTGGTATTCAACTTTTTGTAGAAAAAGGGCACACACAACGAGCCGGACCCCCGCTATGAAAACAACCACATTTAGCATATCTTATGGGAAGCATAATAAATAAATTAAAAATAAAAAGAGAGGCAACACTGCTCGAGGAGTGAACTGTGACACTATGAAAGGATGTGTAAATGGCTTTTGGTTGGGAGGGGAGTGCGTAATCAGAAATGTGTTGTGAGGGAGAGTATGTAGGGGACTTTCTGTTCTTCTTCAACGAGTTTGTCGGGTTTATAGTATACGTACCTCTTCTGGAAAGTACAAGCCAGTAACCAATGCTAACCTTGGTTGACACTTGACCTTATTGCACGTACACTTCACTCTCTTTTTCATGTCTCCTGTATTTCCGTCAAATACATAATACGGATTAATACTTATAGTGTATTTATAAGTAATTGAATATTAAAATAATGAAATAAAAACTTTAATTTAACACATTTCAATTCAGTTATTAGAAGTCCAATCAGTTCAGTTCAATTTAATTTTAAAAAGTTGAAAAAACAAGCTCCTAAAATGATACATCTTCTTACCAACAAGTTTTCGGTGCACCAGGTGTACTTGTACACCGGGCGGATTTATGACTAATAATATAAGGATTTCTTAATGATATATGTTGTAATACTTTGAAAAAATCACCTACTGTATACATACACCGGGTGTACCTAAGAATTGGAGTCTCCTCACACACCAAAAATTAGCCCAAGGCGTAATAATACCAAGATCGAGACATTAGATATAGGCCTTGCGTGGGAATATGTAAGCTTATATCAGGTGAATTTGTGACTAATAATAAAGTTAATAATTAATGACGTTTAAAATTGTTGAATGTTTTGTTTTCGTTAGCTTTTTAGAGGGTTACATACTTACATTCCTTCGACTTTCAAGGTCGATCAATCTCACAGATTAAAAATCCTCTGATGTTGTTATCATACTCCGTATGGTTTTCCATAGAGTCAGGATCTTCTCCAGTGCGTACATGTACTGGAGCAAACCCATTAGTTGGAATGTAGGAGGACAATAGGAGAGTTATGAAAAGAGCAAATCTCACCCATCAATTGTGGTAGTTTACCATCAAATTACTGGATAAGTTTCAAATTGACTGCAAATATGCTAGCACAAGTTACCCACATGCACTATGGGAAAACTTGACTACAAGCAACAACTGCATGACGAGTCCCATAGCAGATGAACATGAAATTTGACTAAAAGTACACGACTATACGTCTGAATGATCACTTACAAACAACTTCCTCAATTCTAGTAAAATACTCGAAAGGTAACTCTCTAGGATGATAAGAAGGTCAATCTATGGTTGACCGCAAAAACTTACCGGTCCGCGGTATTATCTGTCCTCATTAGCTTCGATTAAAGGTAAAATCGAAAAACAAATGTAATCAACCAAAAAGAGTGTAGAGACACCGTGATGCCATGGGACTACGTATATCAATGCAAATGCCCTTTCACTTTGTGCCTCTCCTAGGACTTTATAGTTCAAATATGACTTATAAAATTCCGAACACAGTCAGAGATAAGGCGAAAAGCACAAAAGAAAAGAAGAGAAAAATATAAAGAGCAGAAAAGGGCGGATTAATTTTGAGAAAGAGAAAACAAAAGCTTACTCCACTGTAAAAAGAGATGAAGGTATACTAAAGATAATCACTAGGGGATTTCGGTGTACAATCAATTGCATTCGTTATTATCCTTTAGGACTAAAATCAATAGAACGATATTGTTCAACGATAATTTTTTATTTATTTTTTTCACAGAAGGACATCATCGTATAGTAAGGGCAACTTTATTGGTAGTATTAAGAGAGTTATAAAGGGAGTTTCAAGGCAAATTGTACCAATAATCTTGTGTAACTTTTGGAAAGTTGTAAGTAGAGGTACCTCTAGTTACAATTCTTGCATTTATGATATTGATGTAGAGCTTTTGTGATTGGTGACAACATATTATTTTTTATTTCTTAAAACTTGAGATGAGTTTTAACTAGAGTTTTACCAATAATCTTGAGAATAAAAATAAGTTGTAAGAGGTTATTTTATACATTGAAAATTGTGAAGAGTTGTATCCAAGTTGTACCATTAAGGTTGTCCTAATGTACTTATTCCAAATGATCAGGACGATCGAGCATTTGTGTCTTGCGAATTTATTATTTTGTTTCACTTTACTTTTTGATGGAGTAATTAGCTAGCAGTGATTATTGTTTAGCTCTATCTAGGTGCGCACGCGACTGTCAAGGCCATGCGGGTTGGGAAGGAGCGAAAGGCAGCGATTTTTGATGTTTTTGTAGAGCTTAATTTATGATCTGCTCGATCGAGTAGTACTTTCGAACAGGGAGGTCATTTAACAAGGCTGCACCTACATCATGTACATTTACTTTGTTTTCATCAGTTCAATTCCCCAACGACAACGTTATGAAGTCCAATTACGATGTTGCTATACAGTAATCTGCACTACCATCATGGCCAACTGATTAGGAACTGTTGAAGTTATCTAACCAAGGTCGAGAAATTAGGAATTGTTTTCTCTTGCTTGAAGAATAGTTGAATAAATTGGGTTTACTTCAACTAATTGCTACGTTTTAACCCCGTTTAGTTAAGCCTTTCCAAAACTCAAATCACCTTGATACCAGTTTAAAAAATTGCAAGAAATTTCAATTTCATCTGCCCTATCAATGTAGCCAGAAAGGTTAATACCTTCAAAATCACTAGTATAATTTTATCATCTTTTCTGTTTTTTTTTTCAACGCACTACAACTCAAGTAATATATTCTAACTCTAATATAATCTACAAGTGGTGTTAAAACTTAAAACGCATGCCTTGGTCTAAATTGCACTAGCATATTTGATTCGATTGCCTATCAGGCTCGCTGACTTCCTTGCTTTTGTGTTACGCATCCATTATATGCATGTCCGGTCCAATTTTGAGGCTTTTATATATGTTTGCTAACCAATTTATATTGTCAACGACTGCTTTGCAAATTACATATAAGCAGACTGCAATAGATGAGCCGAGGGAGGAAGTGCAAGTACAAAACATGGAATAGGGTGATAGATCTAACGATCTTTTTCTCTAGTAATTTGCAAATTGAAGTCAAAACTGAAGGTGTTTTGTTGTGTGTAGGGATAGAAAGGAAACGACTAGTACTTATATACACCAGAATGGCAAAACAGAAGGTATGCTGGTGAGCTTTTTTCATTTTATTACGTAGTGAAGCCAACTATCCAAGCAAATACAAGTCTACAACACTTCAAAATTTACCCTCCCGTCTCTCAACCTCATTGTTGTTGCGTCCGCGAAATTCTATCTCATAAATGTGACCCTACGTGATGGCATTTCTGGGTTCATTATTACAAAGAGATAGAGAGAAAAAGAGAGTATATAACGTAAAGATCTAGTAGTACTACACGTCTACATTTATACCATTTGGTATTTACATATATATGGTGGTGTATACCGGTACTCCAACATTTTTGTGGAGGCAAATAGGCATATTATAAACTTTCTACTCGTAACAGTTTTGAACTTTTCTCCTCATCTGTTGGAGTATTATTGTTGGTCAGTTGCAAACTTGCAAATTATCAAACATATTCAATCATGTTGTGCTTCTTGTACTGACAAACATATATGGAATATGCAACTATATGCAAGTATGTGGTATGATGTATTGAAGTATGGGTACTCAGTGCCTGGCCCATTTTCATCCTGAACAGATTTATTTTGTATTTTTCGCAGCATTTAGACATCAAAAATCTTTTGCATTGCTATATATGCTAGTAGCTACTACTATTATTCCAAGAATAAACGAGTGTACTCAGTGGACCTACTGGTTAAAGGCCTGTATAACTGTGTTGAAGATCCATTCACCTAAAATTATCCTATAGATATGCGAGGGAGTATAATTTCTTCCCTTGAGTATAATGCTATCACTATTCACTGCTATCCGAAATTCCGAACACTCAAGCTGTTGCAGATTTGCAGCCAAAGGATAATGTATAAAATGTTGTTGAGGCTCTGTAGTCTGTACACAGTTGACAGTACAATCCACACAGTTGCGTTGCATGTCATGTAGACTTGTAGTCTTGTAGAGATGAATAGGAGCAATTCTAAACGAATACCGGGTAGTTTTACTATTTACCAATACCGGTAGGGGCCCGCGATCCACTCACAATAAAATATTGCGGAAGGAGAAAACGGAAGTTGTGAGCCGTTAAGAGTTGCTGATGTTTTATATCAAGATTATGAACGCCAAGATCAAATTCTAACACATCAATATCACGTTGAAAAACGTTTTCTGGCAAACTAGATAAAATCATCCTATAACTTGATATTCATATACTTAGACTTGATATTTATCAGGTTATATGCATGATGATTTTATCAAGTTTCATTAAACATCTTATACTTTTCCCTTTTCAGTAATTTAATCCAATTTAGGGTTTGGGTTTTGATTGGCCGGCGCCGCCTATCAATCAAAACCCAAACCCTAAACCTCTAATTTATTTTCTTTTTTTTTGGGTTCACCTTCCCTTATTTTTAGGGTGTCTTTTTGATTTGCCGGCGAAGCCGACACACCTTTGGTTCATCTAAAAATAAACATTTATATCAAGTTTGATCCGCATTGATGCTTTCCTCGAGACCGTCGTCATGCCCATTAAGCCCCTCTACCTTCATTAAACCTCTTC